>CM062296.1:179380196-179614154 GCA_031216915.1 Pictodentalium vernedei
TCAGTCATGCATTTCGTTACATGCAGCTGGTCATGTTCCCACTTCATTGAAAGTGCAAAAGCTTTTTGGTATTGAGTGATCTCATTGTTTTGCCAATTGTTTTGTGCCTGACAAAGCTTGAAAATGAAATACCACTGAAAAAAATAATTTGGCCATAGGAGTGGGGGCGAAATTTGAAACAAAGTCACTGAAAAGGCGCAGGAAACATAAAAATGGAAGAGCAAAGTGGAGCCGAACTTCAGAGATGATATTTTTTATAAATTTGACGGGCGTAAAACGCTGGTAGATGCCCATCCTGAACCATATCGTTCACAATGGAACCGTTTTAACCGAGGCCACTGGTTCAAGACACTGTCGGATGCCATTTTCCTGCATGCAAGGCGACTTGGATTTCCTGAATTGAAATTTCATGCAGGAATTGATTGAAAAAGCTTTTTTAGAAGTTTGAAGATGGTGAATGAGAAACTGCCTCAAATAAAACAACATAATTGACAATTCTTCCCCACTATATTATGCTAAAAATTAATCAGGCTGGATAAGAGGTCCAGTGAATTTAGTTGAAATGATCTAACATGCCCCAAATGATTCCCTGCCACCCCACTCTCCTATCTCCCCTCCCTACCCCCCCCCCCCCCCATCCACCCACCCACCGACCCCAGGTGTGCACATTCTTGATCTTTTTATTATAGTAGGTAAATTAGGTTTCTTGTTGGCAAGTTTCTGAAAGCCTGCTTTCATGAAACAAAACAAAAACTATGCTGTTTGTGTTGCATTGAAGTGATGTGTTAATAGTAGGCCTAAAAAAGATTTCAGATACTGTCAGATTGATCGATGCCGTCAGATTGATTAATGCCATCAATTCTTCAGTTCGAGAACCAAACACATTTCACTGGCCAACATGTTAGCCTTCTTAATTTCTTAATTTATGTGGTAACCCAAAGGGTATAGTTGCAAAATGAATAACACAGTAAATGTCACCAGTTGGGCTGAAGGAGTGCCATTGGCTTTGTGCTTGTTTTACAATGACTGACTGTGGTAGACTTGAATGAATGCCTGAGGGCTTTTCGTCAGATAAGTCAAATTTGGTAAATCGTACTAAAGCATCAATTGACACTCTAGAAACACCATCGGAAGAATTTTTGTAACAACAAAGACAGGTGCCATTGAAGCAGTTTATTTTATTGTTGTCCACTGCCGCAGTATAAATTAGACTTTGTTGGTTAATAAGTTAACCGGTGTAGCAGTGCTATGAGTTAACAAAATAATATACAATGCAGCATTTACTAAATATATTGATTGGTGACATGTATGTAGAATAAACTTTCGTAACAGTTACAAATACAACTGTGAAAGAAGATTCCATTATATTCATCAACTGAGATGATTGTTGATAAATCTCCACATTGATATGCTGAGTAATACAATAGAAAACATGATTGTTTATTTAAAAATTTTCAACACTCAGCTGAAGTCAACAAGCGTGTCAACACGAAGACCGAAAATGGAATCCAAATTCAGGGTAGGAGCACTCTGCTGCTGTTTCAACACAAAAATCGGGTTATTTTTGATGCAGCCACTGATCATGTTACAACACTAACCACCAATCTGCTATTTGTGGAAATGGCAAAATTCCCACTGAGTACTGTACCATGGACAGGAGACATAAGTGTATGAGCCGGTGGGGGGGGGGGGGGGGGGGGGGGGGGGGGGGGGGGGGGGGGGGGTGTCCAAAAACTTGGATGAAATGCGGGTATTGTCATATGGATGTCAAGCAATGTGTGTTTTTCATTGCTAGAGCCCCCCTCCCAACCCAACTGCCAATTCAAACACAAAACAGAGGGGAAAAATTCAGGAAAACCAAGAAGACAATAATCTGACAAACAAAATCACCTAAAATAAAACTAGAAGTTAGCCTTGTAGTTATTGCCAGAACTCTGGAAAATGCGCCTGAGTGCATAAATTTTTCAAACTTTGCTGGGGAAGACCCCCTGACATAGCCCACTCTGCACCTCCCACCCCCCCCCCCCACCCCCCAATCAAATGCACCTGAGATTAGGCATAATCAATATTACTAAAATCCAGAACACATGTAATGCATCTGAGCACATCAATATGGCAAAAACTTTCTTGGGAAGGACCCACAGACCTCCATCAAAAGCTTCATGCCTTTGGCACCCGCAGCTTCATGTTTATGGTGCTCGCACGTAGCGATTCCACTATCCAAATCTTGGGCAAGTCAACCCCTCTGCCCGCACCCTGTGGCAGCCCCCCCCACCTCCCCCCCCCCCACCCCTTAACCAAACACTCCCCATATGCCTATGGGAAGAGACTTCAGAACTCATCAGACTTTGAAATTTGCCCCCAAATTCAAGGCAATAAAGGATGTGCCCAAAAAAAAGTAACTTTCAGCTTTAAAAATAGTCATTAATTATCCCATGAAAATAGAATTTCTGTAATTTGGGCACATAAAAAGCCTGAAAAAAGATGTGTCCAACATAAGCAATCTAATGGCCTGTCATCTGAAATTCTCTTTTATCTATTTATGAATAACTGGCCACAATAATTACATGTATGTCTTACTTAAACTTATTTGTCCTTTCATAAACAGAAATTCCTTTGTCTTTGAAATCTGCTAATGTCAGTTGACTTCCTTCCATGTTTTGATTCACTGTGATGTCACAGATATTTAAAATTTGCCAATGAAATTTAAGCTGCCATAAGCATCGGGCAGTACTGGAAATAAGCTGAAAATATACTAGAGCCTGACTTGCCTACAAAACAGAATAGTAGCTAACACTTTAGTTGAGACTTAGCTGAAAAACCAGTTTTTCGATTTTCTTCACATTGTCTTCCTAAATTTTCAAATATTATTAAAGTCATGCTTTAGCTAAAGTGTAAGATGCATGGATTGTTACCAAGTTTTTAAAGCCAACTTTTAGATGAGGGGAGCAATCTGTCTTACACTGATAAAGGTAAAAGAGCTAATTTTCAGCTCGTCTTGATTTGCTTTAATGTGAGAGAATATAACCAGCTAAATGTAAGTCATGACTGAAAGTTGGGCTGAAATGTTTGGCTGTGATTCTTCCTTAGATTTAGCTATGTTCAAATATGACTGTATATTTTAGTTATTGTTTATTCAAGATTCAGCTATTATTTAGTTATGCTAAATAAGGAAAGCCAAGCTGCATTTCCGTAAGGGAAAAACAATTAGTGTTTTGGCATGTCGGTTTAGGATTTCCATAAGATGTAGTGAATGCTCTTCAAGGGAGGAAAGATTTCAACAGTGACATTATGTATTTTATTAAATCTAATGTTTTGAACATATTCCCCTTTTACGAACTGTGAATGATATTACAAAAGAATCATATGCGATTTAAATTCACTGGAATTGCAAGGATTTTCAATCAAATTCATGAATCTAGCTATGATTAAGAAACAATAATTCTTAAAATTCAGCCGGACATGATTGAAATGAATTTGCTGGGACATCACTGAGTTTCAACTTTTGACCGGACATTGGCAGGTTGGGTGTCCGAAAACACTGGAGGCTTTAAAAAACTTTTTTTTCCTAATAAATGGGTGTCCAAAAACTTGGATGAAATGCGGGTATTGTCATATGGATGTCAAGCAATGTGTGTTTTTCATTGCTAGAGTCCTAGAGAGGTGGCTGTTGTACCGTGTTGCAAGTACAGTATCGTTTCCAAGCCTAGACTGATTTATTGCACAAGGGAAAATACTGACATTTTTTAGTATTGAATAATAACCTGCCGTTGATTATATTAAGACCCCCAGCCACCCCCCCCCAAAAAAAAAAAAATAAATAAATAAAAATAATATCAAAAGATTATTTCAACATGGCTGACAGGAAGATAATTTATTATTTATACTCCCAGACATGCACCACCAGTCCTTTAATGATACATAAAGGCTGAGAAAAAATACCCTTTTCATTGCATCAAATTACTGGTGGTGAGTCCCTGTGTCATATCCAGTGTATTTTCAGATTATACATTCATGATTCATTAAATCATGTTGGCTTCACCTTGATCATGCAGCTCTCTGCACGAGTGTGAAGTTGAATATGTTTATCTCTAGATCTGTGCGTCTGTCTCTCTGATACCTAAAATATGATGACATTCAACTGGATTCAACATGTATACCTAAAAGTATGTTGGGCATCGGTAAAGGTGGTCAGTATCGTGTCAATGCCAAATACCATATTAATACCACAGTAAATCATTCTAAAATACTGATACTGTACTTCAAATATTAATAATACCACCCAGCTCAATTGCAATGGTAATATATGGGACCCAGTAACCAATGCTTGGGGGGAAATCCTCTAAAATGGGTAACATGGGTTTGAACAATTTGAAGAATTTCACTTTCTATTCACGTAATGTTAACAACAGGTATTCAATGAAAATATGTGACCAAAAAATTAATAACGTCCAAAACAGCCAGAAAATTAACCAATACAAGGCAAACATTACCTTGAATATCATGACATATGGTCTAAAAGTCTTAGAAGTATTGATGTCATTAGCACCAGCGCAGTGAACCTGGTTCCAGTGCCATCTATATTTACATGGTGCTATTAGAATATTGTTCAAATCTTTCAAACAATGTGAAATTGAATTTGTAATTGGTAAAGTATTAATGGCAGACCTTGAAATTTGCAACTTTTTATCGTAGTCATTCGCCATCACTACATTTTACTAACACTGGGTGTTGCGGCACATTATCATACTTTTATCTGTTTACACCATCTTTGTTTCTTGTAACCAAGTTGTGTTATACGTGGTAATTGGTTAATATTGTTTTTCAAATCAATTTACTAACTATATATGCATCCTTTCCCAATTAAGATTCTGCGGACAACAGACAAATTACCTAGCACTGGTAACTGGTTTTTCAACTTGACTAGAAATCACTGCCGAGCCACAAGATTTGCTGGTGGTCAAGAGTTAATTATAGAGCAATTGCCCCTGGCCCTATAAGGGTTAAGTTTCTCATTTGGAACATACCTGCAAGTTTGGGTTCTTTGTCAGATATAGAGCAATTTCAAAGGAAATTTTGCAGTAGAAAACAGCTTCTTCTGCTTCCTTCACCCCCCCCCCCCCCCCCCCCCCCCCCACACACACACACACTCCCCTCCCACACTTCCTGTAGGATCCCCAGGAAGTGAAACAGCACTTGCTTACTGTGGTAAACAAACTTTGTTTATACTGAAAAAAAGCACCCAGTCATCAATACTTGGGGTGGAAGTCCTCTAAACTGGGCAACATAGGGGTATAAAATGTTGACTGAACTTGACTTGTTGTGGTCATGATTAGCCATTCTCCATTACTATGTGACCTTAAACACAAATAAATAAGTAAATGTTTATTGCCGTGGACGAATTTTAACGGCTATAATGGATATATAATTACCAACTGGCAAGTTTGTGTAGTACATCTACATTAACCCTTTACCCAGTGCTGACAATATTAAAAAATTATTGTTTTAATTTAAAATTTAAAAACATTTCCAAAAAAATAATTGAGGCCTGTTCCAATTAGGGGTCACATGATGTGGTTTTGTTGACATTTTTTGGAAAGTTTTGAATTTTTCAACAGTTAATTTGTGAATTACACAGGCTGTGACAGGTTAACCATTTGATTCCATTTCCGGGTATATATTGCACTTTCCAAGCAATAATAAATAAGTTTATAGGATATTATTGTACCAAATAAAGTCAAAGGAATATTGTGATTGCTGGACATTTATTTACAACCATATATGCTAGTACATGTAGGTTGTAGTTAGATGGGGCACTTGGGGAAATATAATTATTTCAGTATGGGCACTTCTTATGAAAGAAATTTTAAACAAATGGTCAAATCTCTATGCTAAACATTTAAATATTGATTATTCATATAATGGTCATTGAAGGTTATACAATATTTTAATGCCCTTTGATTTTTCTACATCACTGGTGCTACAATTTAATGACCATTAAAACATCTCTGGGCAATTTGTTTTATTCCAGTTGTTTAATGACCATTAATTCTTCTGAAATCTATGTTTGTCAACATGGGTTTGCTTAATGCCTATTAAAAATTCTTTATAGCAGTATGATGAGCATTAATTTATCTAATTTTTACATTGCCATGAGTTCAAAAATTAACTCAATCCTGGCCATTAAACAAAGTCATTACAAATTTTTAATGGGTGTTAGTGGGCATGAAAATTATTAGGATCATATTTAATGGCAAATTTAATGCCCAAACAGGGAAATGGCCATTGAACAATTTTAATGGTTTTGTCACCCAACCTTTATTTTTTTCATTACAATAATTAATGGGTGAAAATATGGTTTTTGGTGTATTAAAGAGTTTTAGTGGGTTGATTGTTTAGTATTGTAGGTAAAGAACATGCATGCTAATTGTATATATCATTAGGCAAATCATGTCTGATGTTTAACTTCTCGAATCAGAGCTTGTTGGATCATGAATATGAATGAGATGGTTGTGTAGTGACCTCAGAAAGTCACCATTTCTAAAAGTTTCACTGCGCTAATTGAAGCTAATTGATTGTGATAAAAAGAATGTGTCAGACTGACATGTTACCAATTTAAGGGACACAAGACGACACAGGATGTTACATGTTATGTCCTTTCAACATCAACAACCAAAAGAAAATAATGTTTCAATATTTTAGTTAGAATAAGCCACTTTTGATGCTTGTTCTTCGATTTCTGTAAAATTGTTTGGTTTTGAATTTCTTTTTCCTTTCTGGACTTTATTCAGTGGATGAGTTTTTCGAGGTTCTAGCTCCACTTCAACTACTTATCCAAACTCCATACGCCTAATATAAAAAACGAGGCTGAAAATGATATGGGTTTCACATTCAAACCGAGAACGTTCATTTCTCTTGATGTTCACTAAATTTGTTTAGTGAATTTTTAAAGTTAGTTAGTTCCCATATAACAAAACAAGGGAGTCCTGCAAATTAGCAGCAATAGAAATAGGCCCAGTGACACTAATTACAATTGGAAGCTAATTTTGATTCAAACAGGCTTTGTACGCTATATTCTGGAAAGTCATGGAATTCTAGAAATATCATTTCCAAGCCTGGAAAGTTTTGGAAAGTCATTGAATTAGAAAATAACACTTGAAATACTCTTGAATTGCCTGTCAAAAAAACGTGCGAGTAAAATGTCAAATGAATATCAGGGCAGTATTGAAGAAGGTTGAGGTTGTCCATTCCCTCTTGATGCCCTCAAAATCACTCTACTCTCAGTAAAAATGTATTGTATGTTTTTCCCAATATCTACACAACCCGGGCCACACAAGGATATATTTTACTGTAGTGTTGCTATCTGGGTCTTAATTTATATATGACAGAAGTTGAACATTTTAACCACAGGTTTGATGTTCATATTCTGTCGTTTATTAATTAAAGCCCAGTCTAGTCAAACCTAAGAAAGCCATGGAATTTTATGGGATTGATGTCTTGAAAAATTTGTTGAAAGCCTGGAAAAGGCTTGGAAAAGTCTTAGAATTTTATTGGCGTAGAACCATGTTAAATGATTTAGGCTTTACTCTAAATAATAAGTCTGGTTGTAAAACTTTATTTGTAGCGAGAACTGAAGAAAGTGTTAAAGAAGGCAGTCAGATATTTCAAGAGATAGCTTCGTCACTTGTTATTTCCTCCAGTAAAGCTGTAACTTTTATAGAAGATTGTAAACAGGTTGTGACAGTGATGGAGCCTGATGCAGTAGATAATACAGGAAAAGATGAAGGATCAAAAGAAACTGAAGACAGTACTGTAATTAAAAGTATGGATATTGAGGCCACCACCACCTTTCACCCAGAGGAAGAAATTGAGGTAAATATTTCAGAGAGAAATGACAAACATACAACAGATATAAATAAATCCAAAAACAAAACTGACATCACTGCTGATGGAAACATTATGGATGGAAAGGTAGAGAAAGATAATGAACTGATGAAATTAGATGATTCAGAAAGGAGAATGGATATTAAAAGTACAGATAAAACTAGTGAAAAAGAGTCTTTGGGCATTGAGATTGCAGACTTTGAGTACGATGAGGAAACTAAGCATCTAAAATTGAAAAAAGACAGAGCTCAAACCACAACTAATTATGATACTGATATATCTTCAGAGGACGAAATGGATGAATTAGAAATGAAGAAAGGGAATGAGAAAGTAGGAGCAATAGATTTAGAATCTGGTGATTTTACAGAGACTTCGGATAACGATGTAGACAGTCAAATACTGAATGAAAAAAATGGTGAAAGGGATTGCACTGTTGAACAAGAAACGACTGAAGTTTTCCCAAACAAAGATGATGAGGGAAATGTAGAAGATAAGGATACCGATGTTAGTGTTGGAGTGCATATGGGTGAGGCCATACAAAAGGTACGGGTAAGTGAATGTTTTCATTACTTTTGGTGAGCTCATTGAAACAACAGGGTGCATATATACCTTTTGTACAATTAAAACTAAAATTTTCTGTCACTTAGCATAAGCAGCATGTTTATATGCATGTTGTGCCCATGGTAAGGCAATCATCTTATTTTCTTATGCTCTATTATGCCCCGACCCCCAAAGATGGTTCGGACCATATAGTGGAGGCTGCATCTGTGAGTCAATCCATACAAACATTTTGCATTACTGTAATGTCCTTTGGTATGATGATAGGTCATCATAGGGGACAGGAGATCCACATAACATGGGTTTCATCCACTGCCATCTTCCTGAGTTGTGCCCCTTGCTGACTTAGAAAATGTGTCGGTACGAACATTTTGTAATATAACTTTTCCACTGTTTGATTTAATGTCTTTTGGTATGTTTATAGGCCATCATGAGTGGACAGGATATCTGTATAACACAGGTTTCATCCACTGCCATCATCCACAGTAGTGCCCCTTGTTTGACTTAGAAAATGTGTCCGTACAAACATTTTGGGCTATACCTTTTGCATGAGTTTACAGATTTCAGTATCCTTTGGTATGGTGATAGGTCATCATGGGGGTCAGGAGATCCACATACTGCAAGTTGATGGGTCATAGTAAGTAAATTTGATTTTTACTGATGCGTATAATACACTCCTAATGCCCAGTTGGGGGCATATGCCATGCTAGGCATTGCACTTGTTACAATCTTTTCAAAAAGGTCAAATTACTTATTATTTTTAAGCTTGTTTGTTTTATTTAGCATTTGATATCGTTGGCATTTTTAAAGGGGGGCATATGCCAAGCTTCGCGTTGCTCTTGTTTCAATCTTCTCAAAAATTTCTCGCTCACACCAATGACAACGTGGCAAAAACTATTGTGAACAACTGAAAATGTTGTAACTTAGCATAATGTTATTACTTGATTTCGCTTCACAACCATATTACGGATGCCCCAACGAGTCACTCAAGTCCTAATGTGTCAAGGGGTAGATATATTTTCTGAGATAACACATCCTGACACAACAGAGTTCTACAGTCCATGCATCAAGATTCCTGAGTGGAGGATTCTGCCTCATCAGTTAAGATTTGAACCCAAAAAGTCTTTAACCCTTTACCCAACGCTAGTAGCAGACGACACTCGTAAAAAAATTCTCATATAACTAAAAATTTTCATTTTTTGCTTCCAAAACATAGGTTGTGACCCAATGAGGGGTCACAACCTATGTTTTGGAAGCAAAAAATGAAAATATTTAAAAATTTGAATGGCGATTTTCGTGTATAGTGCTGGCCGGTTTGGGCCATTACGTTGGGTAAAGGGTTAAAATATTTTTTTGATTGAGTACATCTTGTGGGTCATACCACACCAAAGAAGTACTTTGGGTTCAAGTTTGGACTACTGTCTCATAATCATCTGCTGGGTGATTCTGAATGCATAGAAGTAACACTGTTTGTTCCAGTCAATTCCATATGAAGCAGGTTTTTCAACCAAACTCAGACATCCTAACCTTCAAACAAATCTGTTACTTTGGGCTTAATTACAAGGTACAAAGGGTAGTTGGGGGCTCCAGAATTGCTCTCAGACAATGAGATTGTTTTAACTATTTTTAATGGAAGAACACTGCTGTCTCCATGTGATATTTAGGTAGACCAAGTAACCATGCATCATGCGATGTCATTACCATGGTGATACACCTGTATGTTGGACTGGCAAATATTCAAGAATCAATTTGAAATCCTAAATTATATTCAGTTTGGTTTGAAATCATGTATAATATTTGGGAGATAATCAAACATTGGTAATAGGTCTATTAACTTCTGAAAAATCATCGACTCACTGAATTAGCATACATGTTGAATGAGGAGGCAATAATGTGAGTTGTGATCATTAGCAGTAATATCTTTGTAATAGAATACATAGAGTTATTCCGCATGTATTGGTATTGCATGAATGTGTAGCTATAACATGACAGTGCATTATTGTCATCGGATATGTTCTTATTCATTCAAACAATTCTTTTCACTTCTGTAAGATCATTAAATTAAGTTGATGAAACAGATGCATGGTCAGATTATGGTCATGATTGCTGTACCTGGTTAGCCACATTTTAGTTTAAGATATTGCATATGTGTTATATAATGCTTTGTAACATTTTCCACCAGTTTTGAATTTATAATGTCAAATTTGATTTTTTTTGTTAGCTTCTTGTAATTCCGAGTTCCAATCGCCCAATCCCATCGAGAGGTATTATGGGATGAAGACATGCTTGGTACAGTCATATAACAGTATCAAGTGAAAAAAATCTTAGTCTCCTAGTTTGGTCTGGAACATGATAATATTGGATTCAATATTTAGTTTGATTCAAAATTCAAACCCATATTTGAGTTGAACAGCAAAGTGGTACTATTTGCCTGGCTCTACTTGCCTGGCCATTCCTGGATGTGTACCAGGGTGTCAGCTTCGAGAAATGTATATTGTTGTGAAATGTTTGAGCTGGGTCATGAACCAGCGGAATCAGAGCTTCTGTTTGTGCTATGCAGCTTTATTTTGAGGTAGAGATTCAAACTTGTTCAAGAGAAGATTGAGGGGCAACATTTGCAGCCATTTCAGGAAAAGAAAAAATGCTTGCCAAAATATCTATTTTTTTAACCAATAAGCCAAATTGATCGAAATTTTTGGCCTGCTATATGAAAATATTTGCAGCTGAAATAAAATGCACATATGTCCAAATTTGCACTGCACTTTTGTGGTGTGAAGCTTGATTATGACAAATTGAAGGGGATGGTAAAGAAAAACGTATAGTCAGGGGTGTAAAAATACAGAAAACATCACTCGCCCTGCAGGACTATAGTAAATTTCAAAATCCACTCGCCAGCCCCTATTTTCTGCTGGACCGACTTGTTTTTACTATTGCTGTTTCAACTTTCCCTGACTTGTTGAGTGTGAAAATGACCACTGGGTAGGGGAGAGTTAAAATAGCGAGTTATAAAAGATAAAATAAACATGTTTGAAGATGGGACTTCAACTACGAAGTTCGTGGCTTGTGATTCCAGCAGGGCATTGTCTGTGGCACGCTGTTTACAATGAAAGTATTGAATGTTTGTGCTATCGACCAGAAAAACGTTAATATAATTAGCACATGGTTTTGGAATAGCCTACCTTTACTCTGGGACTCTTCAATTCTTTATTGGTGACATTCAAAATTAAATGTGCCTTCATCTCAGACACTGAGTCAGCAAGTTGGAATTTCGCAAGTAAAACTCAACAGCTCACGTGTTAAACAAATAGTTTCCCTTGACGCCATTTCAGAGAAACAGGGTTATGTCGCGCACGGCTGTCACTGTCAGCGCCAAAACTGTGATGAATTGTCTTTAATATTTCAACTTGTTAAAATATTTGGGCGGGTTTCAATTAACAGACTTTCTACCGGGATCATTCGCACCGAGTGTGTTCCACCTATTATCGGTAGTACATGCAGTTTTAACAAAAAGTTCAATACGAGTGTGCGGTTTACATTTTTATTGAACAGGGGGTCAAAATAGCTCCTCGATGAGAAATGACATATTCACTAATTTAAATACTGATTTTACCAAACGAAACTAACTCACCCAGTCGGACGAGTACAACAGAGAAATCACTCGCCCGACCGAAGTTAGCACTCGCCAATGCGAGCGGGCGAGTGTATTTTTACAGCCCTGTTAGTACTACAGACTAGTTGATGATTCAGCATTTTTATCCTCCAGTTGTTCTTTGGATGCCGTGTTTCCATTTCGGACACCTAGTTTTTAATTTGCTATCAAAATTCTACCTCAGTGCAATATGAGGTGTAATCTTTAAAAAAAATGTACTTATTGAGATCCACCCATCAGAATCTTTTTTTGTATGCATCATCCTTAGGAGAGTGAGATTCAAGTTTGTTCAAACCAAGCCCTGTGAAAACCTGAATTCTAATTTAGTGCAGTTTTTGGGATAATCTTTAACCCTTTATCTAACGCTAGTAACAGACGACACTTTTTGTTAAAACTGCATGTACTACCGATAATAGGGGGAACACACTCGGTGCGAATGATCCCGGTAGAAAGTCTGTTAATTGAAACCCGCCCAAATATTTCAACAAGTTGAAATATTAAAGACAATTCATCACAGTTTTGGCGCTGACAGTGACAGCCGTGCGCGACATAACCCTGTTTCTCTGAAATGGCGTCAAGGGAAACTATTTGTTTAACACGTGAGCTGTTGAGTTTTACTTATCTAACGCTAGTAACAGACGACACTCATAAAAAAAATTTTTCGTACAACTAAAATGTTTCATTTTTTGCTTCCAAAACATAGGTTGTGACCCCCCCCCCCCCCCCCTCATTGGAACGAACGTGACACACTCGTTCCAATGAAGGGTCAGAAGCTATGTTTTGGAAGCAAAAAATGAAAATATTAAAAAAATTGATTGGCGATTTTCGTGTGTAGCGCTGGCCGGTTTTGGCCGCTTAGGATCCACTTGCCAGAAACTTGATGTTTGGTGTGCATCATCCTTAGGGGTTACAGATTCAAGTTTATTCAAACCAGGTTTCTGGGTTCATATTTAGTCTTAGTGTAATATGAGGGGTAAACTTTAAAAATCTTCTTCAGCTTCACAAGTCAGAATCTTTTGATATTTGGTATGCTGCATTCTTAGGGAGTGGGCATTCAAATTCATTCCTACCAATTCCCAGGGTTCATATTTGGGCTCCCTGTTTGAGCCCAAGTTCTAACTTGGTGCAATGTGAAGGGCAATTTTTTAAAATTTTCTCTTCCAAATCCTCTGGTTGGGATCTTAATATATGGCGTGCAGCATCATTAGTGGGTGGAAATTCAAGTTTGTTCAAACCCAAGTCCATTGGTTGATATTTGTGCTCTCTGTTGGCACAAGAATCCTAACCTACTGCAGTATGGAGGGTAATCCTTAAAACTCTTTCTTTAGATCCACCATGAACAATCATTTGATATTTAATATGCAACACTCTCAATGGGTGGAGATTCAGATTGTTCACACCAAGTCCATGGGTTCATATTTGGGCTTCCCATGGGAGCTGGAATTCTAACTTAATGCAATATCAGGCCCAGATTTGTTTGAAAAATACTGATGAGCAGTTTTCAGATTCAATCTTGAGAGGTAGGCTATAGATGCCAAAGGCATCTACTGCGAGTGCTGAAGGCAAGAGCGAAGTTGGGGAGGGGGGACAGGGGTGTTCTCACCTGGAAAAATTTTGAAATGTGCTGTATTAAAAGAAGCCATCTTTTGGCCTTTTGGGTGAAAATTCACTTTATTTTTTGGTCCCCAAAATCATGTTATTTTAAGAGCTTGTTTGAAATTTTCATTTTACTAACTTGGAAATTTTATTTTTTAAACAAGCTCTCACAAACAGCTAAAAAAAAACGTGACCAATTCATTAGTGAAAGCAGAGTTTGTGACAATATCTCTCTTTAGGCTTTTAGCTGTTACTGGTGTACAAGTTGTACCCAAGGTAAGGCAACAATTTCAGATTTCACCACAGATAAAGCAACAGTGCCTGAGGATCATGCCTTAGGTATGGTTCTGTGACATTTCGGCCTTGGAATGTTTCAACCCGGTACATTTTGGCCTGGACGTTTAGGCCTCCAATTGGGCCGAAACGTCTTGAGACCGAACGTCTCGGGGGTCAAAACATTTTTGTACCAAGTGTACTTCAATGGAATTAGGCAAGTTTGGAGTAAACAGTTTTGAGCTGTGATTCATTATCAACATTTTTTTCGAAATAGTATAAACTGAATTAAGAAAAAACAATTATAATATGCTTCAGTTTCAATTTGATTGAATTATTTACCTGAGACGGTATACAAAACTTTTACATTTGAATAGATTGAAAACATTTTCATCAAGAGTTGACAGTGGGGATACAGAAACGTCTTCAATGAAATAGATTACATGACATCATTTTCCTCAACTCCATTGGACCTCTTGCTTGTGTTGTCTATTCAATTATAATATTTGCGAGTCAAATAAGTGCATGCCCTCCACTTATGAAATTGATATCATCAGGATTACCCTATTGGACTTCTGCCTTCCCAAAATAATTATTTAAATTAAAGACATAGCCTAATCGGCAACTCATTAAAAAAACAGCGCACTTAACAACTGATTTCATTTAACTCCCAAAAGAGAAGGCCTTTTTTTTAGCTCACCTGAGGAGCTGTTGCCATCGTGTTGCATCCGGCGTCTCGTCATCCGTTAACTTTTGAAATCAGTCTTCTCCTTCGAAACCACTGCGCCAAACCCAAACAAATTTGACATACACTATCTAGGGGGTATCCTCATTCCAATTTGTTAAAATAAACTTGGTGCCCCTCCTGGGATGTTGGTGATGCCTCAAAAGCATCAATTTCTTCAATAATCTTCTTATGAACCACCAGTCAGAATGCTTTGATATTTGGTATGTAGGCTCCTTTTGTACTCAAGATTCAAGTTCAATGAAATTTTCTCGGTCAATATTTGGGCTCGCTATGGGAAGAGCCCAATTTTGTGCCCCGCCCGAAATTTCTATTTTCTGAACCGAGAGGTTGATTCGAACCAAATATGCTATGAGGAATTATTGGGTCCTAAGTACTTGATTCATGCAAAAAAAAAAAAAATTGCTGTTGCACCATGGGGGAACCTGAGGAGCTAAAAATAGAAAAAAATTCAACGGCCCACATCTAAGCTGCATGGCACAGAAATTTTTTATATGGTGTGAAGCTTCCTTAGGACCAATAGAAAGGAATGGTTAAAAAAAAATCGCTATCGGTTTTGTTCTAAGGTACAGTTTCGGGACTTTGAAAAAATGCTGAGTCAGCATTATTTAACACTGAAGGTAATGGGAAAAATATAAAACAATCTTTTTCTCCCCAACCACTGCTCCAAAACCTTTCATATTTCACATATAACATCTATGGAAGATTGATTCACACGGTTGTTGAAATTTAACCCTTGGGTCCATATTTGGGCACTCTACAGGAGCCCAAATGTTCAAATTAGTGCAATTTGAGGCTTATTTTTTACAAATCTTCTCCAGATCCAGCAGTCAGAATCTTTTGGTATACACATCTCTAGGAGGGTCAGATCCAGGGTTGTTCAAATCGAGTCCCTGGGTTTATATTTGGGCCCCCTATGTGAGCCCAAATTTCAACTTAGTGCAATATGAGGACTATTGTTTAAAAATCTTCATCTTCAGATACTCTAGTCAGAGTTCTTTCATATTTGGCATATTTGGCATACAGCATCTCTGGGAGGGTCAGATCCAAGTTTGTTCAAATCGAGTCCCTGGGTTCATATTAATTTGGGCTCCCAATGAGAGCCCAAATTTCACCTTACTGCAATTTGAGGACTATTGTTTAAAAATCTTCTTCTTCAGATCCACCAGTCAGACTTCTTTTATATTTGGCATACAGCATCTCTGGAAGGGTCAGATCCAAGTTTGTTCAAATCGAGTCCCTGGGTTCATATTTGGGCTCCCCATGGGTGCCCAAATTTCAACTTGGTGCAATATGAGGACCATTGTTTAAAAATCTTCCTTAGATCCACCAGTCGGAGTTTTTTCGTATTTGGTATACAACATCTCTGGGAGGGTCAGATCCACGTTTGTTCAAATTGAATCCCTAGGTTCATATTTGGGCTCCCTATGGGAGCCCAAATTCGTTGTTCAAAATGAGGAATATTCTCTTTCTTCAGATCCAGCAGTCAGAATCTTTTGATATATGATGTATATCATCCTTAGGGAGGTGTGATTCAAGCTTGTTCAGGGGGCATTTTTTTGGTGCCCAATGGGAACCCCAGGAGCAAAAAATAGAAACAAATTCAAATACCCATAGTCTTCCCATTCCCCATTTATTCTCAAATCACAGAACACTAAAAAATTATATGTAGTATCCAAAATTATTAGGGTTAACATACACTTTTACACCCCCGTGGGAACCCTGGAAAGTGAATCAGTGCTTGTTTACTGTGGTAAACAAGTTGAGTTAAACTGGTTAAATAGGACCCAGTCCCAATGGTTGGGGTGGAAGTCCTCTAAAATGGGCAACATGGGTATAAACGATTTACAAAACTTGACTTTATCTCCATGTTGTGGTCATGACTGGCCATTGTGCATAAATATGTGACCTTAAACACCAATAAGTAAGTACACTTACTAGTTAACACATGAGACATCATTACGAAAGCTGTATTTTCAGAGCGAATAGTTCTGTTTTAACTGTATTTAATAGCATCATTGGCTGTATCAAGGAGGCATAGTTTTAAAAGTTTATTGGCATTTAACTCATGTTCAAGGTAACATTTTTTTTGACTGTGATTCTGATCCCTGAAGCCTGAACACTTGCATTCCTTTTGTACAACATGATCCAGGTGAGAGATTTAGGCTCCCATGAGCCTCTGGTTTTATTTATAAACTACAGTTCTTCTTAAAATAAACGGAGCATCTTAATTATTTTTGTTAATCGAAGTCTAGATGTTGAATCGCAGCGCGGGATTTATGCTTTGCAAATTGCGATGTGAAACCGAACAAATCGAGCGCTGAATATGAAGAGTAATCTTTAAAAATCTTCTCTTCCAGATCCACCAGTTGTAATCTTCTGATATTTGGTATGCAGTTTTCTTTGGAGAGTGAGCTTCAACATTGTTCAAACAAGCCCCAGAGTTCACATTTGGGCTCTGTCTGGGAGCCTAAATTCCAACTTAGTGCAGTTTGAGGGATAATCTTTAAAAATCTTCCTTTTAGATCCACCTATTAGAGAATCTTACGATATTTGGCATGTTGTATTTTTAGAGGATAGAGATTTAAATTTGTTCAAATCAAGTTCCCAGGTTTATATTTGGGCTCCCTGTGAGAGCTTGAATTCTAAGTTATTGCAATAGGGGGATATTGTAGAGATTCATATTTGTTCAAACCAAGTCTCCGAGTTTATATTTGAGATCTCTGTGGGAGCCTGAATTCTAACTTAGAGCAATATGAGGGGAAGTTTTTGTGTTCAGCATCCCTAGGGTATGAGGTTCAAGTTTATACGAGCAAAGTCTCTTGGTTCTTATTTTTCAGCTGCACTGTAGAAACTGGAATTCTTGACAGAGCTTTAAAAAATGGGGCAAAATCATTGTCAATTGAACAGAATGATATTAACAAAATACTTTTGGCTGTTATTTGTGTTGAAACCTGAAATACTTATCTATTACAGCAATATTTCTGGTCATTAATTTTAAAAGCATAGTTTAATAATTTCATCAATTTCATCAATAATTTAATCAATCAAGATAAACATGAACAGGAAGTACATTAAGCAACAGATGGAATTTAAATTTTATGGGACCATTTTGAATGTTTGAGCTTAAGAGTTAAATTATGATCCCCACTGATTGAAACGTTCTAAATAGTGCAATATGTAAGGTTATCTTTAAAAATCTTCCCCTTCAGTACCATCAGTCGGACGGAATCTTTTGGTATTTGGTATGCTGCATCCTTTGTGTATAAAATTCATGTCTGTCTGAACCAAGTTCCAAGTTTTATATTTTTCCGCGGCACTTTGGAAATCTCGAAGAACATAAAAATACAAACGCACCTTTGTCTTTAACAACATGGCACTGAACTTTCTTGTTTGGCATCACACCTTCATCAATCATGGGACCACACTTGAACAGAGATGAATTGTTGAAAGAAGAGATTTTGACTATATAGCAAAATAGTTAAATGCTTTCTCCAAACAATCCCACATGTGCCTAAGGCCCTCTGGCACCTCTTGTTATTTGGGCTTCCTGGGGATACCTAAATGCAAACTTGGTGATTTTAGTGTGAGGGATATTATTTATAAATCTTCTTTTTCAGGTAGATTAGCCACAATCTTTGTATTTGATATGCAGCATCCTTAGGGAAGTGATGTTTAGGTTTGTTCGAACCAAGGTCCTAGGCCTAAAGTTGGGTTCCCTGTGGAAGCCCAAGTTTCTGACTTGAATAGCACAGCATGAGGAAAACATTATCAACTACTCCTCCAAAACCAATGGCCAGATTTTTCTCAAATGTTGGTTAAATGTTCATTACCTAATACCAATTCAGTAGTGTTCAAATTAAGTTACCTCCCTCCCTGGAGTGCACCTTCAAAAGGAACTTGCAGGTCTAAAAATTATTTTGCTTTTTATATTGGTGAAGCAAGAACTGATAAGAAATTTAAATTTCGTGGACACCCCGGGATGTACATTCAGCTTTCGGTGCACTTTCACTGTAAAAGGTTTAACCGATTCGTCATGACCTGAACTATATCTGTGGGTGGCAGTCAGAATGGCTGCGCACCAAACAGCCCCTAGAATAGTTGGTCAAAAAGTCCCCATTTTTGGTCAAAATAGCCCTTGTGGTTCAAAATGGCCCCCATGATTGGTCAAAACAGTCCCATGTTGATATGATTTTACTGATCAGAATGGGGTCACAGTGACCTATTATATTAAGTACACTTGAAATCGGTTTCCGCTCTATAACTACAGTTCTGCAAGACTGATCTTGATATAACTCTGTATGGAGGTTAGGTATGTTGTGAGGTAGAACCCTATTTATATTGAGATTGATTTACCAAAGATCAAGGTCACCGTGTCCTTCAACATTTAATGTACTTGAAACAGGTTACTGCTGCATAAAGTCCTGTCAGTTAGCTAAAGTTTTAACAGTCAAATCTTTACCAAACTTCATATGTAGTTTAGGTATGATGAGTGGAAGAAGCCTATTTATTTTGACCATGGATCACCAAAGTTTAAGGTCACAGTGGCCTCCAATATTAAATACACTTGAAATTGGTTTCTGCTCTATAACTTCAGTTCTGCCAGACTAATCTTGTTGTGCAATAACCTTAGTTTCCTTTTGTGTACAGTGTTATAACTTCATATTTTGATTGCATATGAGGTGTCGATGGTAGGGATTACATTTTTGGTCAATAGGCCAAAGGTCAAGATCACTTGCTATAAACAGATTTTTGATTTTCATGCATGCAATAACTTCAGTATCCTTTTGCGTACAACACTGTAACCTGATATTTTGATTGCATATGAGATGTCCATTGTTGGAGTCACACTTTTGGTCAATAGGTCAAGGTCACTTGCTATAAATAGATTTTTGGTTTTCATGCCATAATTTTAGTATCCTTTTGCATACAATGCTTTATCTTCACAGTTTGATTGCGTATGAGGTGTCAATAGTTGGGCAATACATCAAAGGTCAAGGTCATCATTGCTATAAATAGATTTTTAGTTCTCATGCAATAACTTTAGTTTCCTTTTGTGTACAATGCTATAACTTCATAGATTGATTGCATATGGGATGTTGATGGTTGGGCAATACGTCAAAGGTCAAGGTCACCATTGCTATAAATAGATTTTTGGTTTTCATGCAATAACTATAGTTTCCTTTTTTCGTACAATGCTGGAACTTTATATTTTGATTGTATGAGATGTCGATGATTGGGGATACACTTTCTGCCAGTAGGTCAAAGGTCAAGGCCACTTGCTATGAATAGATTTTTGGTTTTGTGCAATAATTTCAGTTTCATTTTTCCTACAATGCTATAACATCATAGTTTGATTACATAAGAGGTGTCGATGGTTGGGGTTTAATTTTTGGTATTGGTCAAAGGTCAAGATCACCATTACTATAAATAGATATAAATAGATTTTTGCTTACCCATGCAGTAACTTTGGTTCCTTTCTACACACGAAAACTTCACTTCACACATGAATTACCTATGTTAAATGCCAATAGGTCAGAGATGATTGCCATTGTTACTATAAGTACATTTTTGGTGTTTGTGCAATAACTTGAGTTTCCTTATCTGCACTAAGATATAGTTTCATAAACTGATTATGCATGAGGTGTTGATGGTTGGAAT
This sequence comes from Pictodentalium vernedei, assembly GCA_031216915.1. Taxonomy (NCBI): domain Eukaryota; kingdom Metazoa; phylum Mollusca; class Scaphopoda; order Dentaliida; family Dentaliidae; genus Pictodentalium; species Pictodentalium vernedei. The sequence goes on from CM062296.1 coordinate 179,400,563, forward strand.
TGCATTTGAAGTCAGTAGATGAGAGGTCCAGAGCTCCAGTCCCATCATTTCTGTAATGTTATTGACGGTTTTGCAGGAGGAGGCATATTACCTGGCTTCACATTGCTCTTGTCTGTTGTTAATTTGGGGGGTTTTAAACAGCTGTTTATGCTTAATTGATAAAATCATCACCAAATTGATGTGATGTATGTAATAACTAAGAGAACATCATGATTAACTACTATAGTGCTAATTAGCTGGTCGGAATGGTTCCTCTTGATTTGCCTTGTTACAGTTAAATTTAAGGGTATCCATGGTCACTCTCCAATTAACTCTCACAAGGCAAATTACCAAAGACAAAGTTTATAGCTCACATACTGAATGTAGAGATGATGAATTTACCATGGCAACATCAGCATCGACGTCCAGTATGTTAAAGTTCTATGTTTAGGTCAGTTACTTTGAACCCCATTACCCTTGGGCTCTCAAATTCCACTTGCGGGCTGTCAGGCTCGAAAACAAAAATACTTGGCCATCATTCTGCATGCATTTTGTCTGCTTGAGGGTTTTTAGGCATTCTACGATGTTAAAGTTTCTGTTGAGGTCAACTTTTTGGATTCAGTGATTGATATTACCAGTCAGTGATTGAGTTTAGGTGATGTATTGGGCAACAACCACTCATATTAACCATTGTACTTTCATAGTCCCCCCTCTTTAAATTTTGAGCACACCTGAGCGAAGTTCAAGGGGAGCTTTACTAATCACTTTCTTTCCGTCACCGTCGTCCGTCCGGCATTAAATTTTACATTATCGACTTCTCACGAACTACTGGACCAAATTCAACCAAATTTGCTATGCATGTTCCCTATCATATGTCAACTCAAATTTGTTCAAAACATGTTGCCACACCCACAAGGGCATAACTGTGATAGCACCCATACATTTTTTTCCGAAATTAAAAAATCCTTTTCTTTCACATCCACTTGGCCGAATTCTTTTATATTTGGTATATAACATTTCTATGGCAGTCAGATTCAGATTTGTTAAAGTCGAGTCCCTGGGTTAACAGGGCTCGATTTAATGTGAAAATTTTGATTAGCATCTTACTATTCACCTAGGAAAATTGATAGCAGTGGATTCAAAAGCACTTTAGACTGATAATTATTGAATAGCAAAATTCAGAAATTGGGAGAGCAAAGTATTGTTAATCTAGTTAAATCGAGCCTGTGGGTTAATATTTGGGCTCCCTATGGGAGCTCAAATTTTCAACTTAGTGCAATGTGAGGATTTTTCTTTAAAAATCTTCTTCTTCAGATCTAACAGTCGGAATCATTTCATATTTGGTATACAACATCTCTAGGGAGGTCAGATTCGAGTTTGTTCAAATCGGTTCCCTGGGTTCATATTTCGGCCCACATGGTGCCCAACTTTTAACTTAGTCCAATATGAGGACAATTCTTTCAAAATCTTCTTCAGATCCTTCAGTTAGAATTCTTTCATATTTGTTGATATTTGGGCTCCCTAATAGGGAGAAAGAAATTTAACTTAGTGCAACATGAGGATTATTCTTGCAGCATCTCTAGGGAGGTCAGATTCAGATTTGTTAAATCGAGTGCCTGGGTTCCTATTTGGAGTCCATATGGGAGATTCAATAACTTTCGAGTTTCAACCATGTTTCGAATAACAAGAATCGATGAAAACAGATTCAGGTTTGTTGAAATTGAGCCCCAGGGTTTATATTCGGGCTCCCTATGGGAGTCCCACTTTTAACTTGGTGCAATATGAGGATTATTCTTTAAAAACATTCTTCCGAGCCACCAGCCAGAATCATTTCATATTTGGCATACAGCATCTGTAGGGAGGTCAGATTCAAGCTTGTTAAAATCGATTCCCTGGCTTCATATTTGGGCTCCATACTGGAGTCTGACTTTTAACTTAGTGCAATATGAGGACACTTCTTTAAAACTCTTCTTCAGATCCATTGGTCAGAATTCTTTCATATTTGGTATACAATACCTCTAGGGAGGTCAGATTCAAGTTTGCTGAAATTGATTTCCTGGGTTTCTATTTGGGCTCTATATGGGAACCCATATTTTATATTATTTTATATATTTTATATCATTCTTTAAAAATCTTCTTCAGATCCATCAGTCAGAATTCTTTCATATTTGTTAAACAACATTGATGGGAGGTGGGGGGGGGAGGGTCAGATTCAATAACTTTCGAGTTTCAACCATGTTTTGAATAACAAGAATCGATGAAAACAAGCAAATCAAATCATTGGGTTCATCTGAACTCATCCGAGCATTACGTCATGAACAAATACCATAAAAGGTCTGTAAAAAAATCGTTGGAATGGGTTCAAAACGATTTCGACGACGAATGCATCGGATGCACCGCATTAGTGTGAATGTTCCTGTAGAAACATAACTATTTCATGAGTGCGGCGGACGGACGCATTGGACGTGTCGGACACATCGCACTTGTGTGAATGAACCTTAACACTTCAAGGCTTCCAAAAGATTTTTTTCTCAACATAAAATCACACTGGCCTTGGTTAAAGCGACAGTATTGACTCAACCAGCCTTTTCATCATCTTGTTAAGGTATCAATTTTATGTATAAATGCAGCTAATTGCAGACGTGAGCCTAGTCCAAACTTGGACCCACAGTCTGTAATATAATTTTGGACATTGGTATGTCCTGTGGGTCAAATGCCAGCACAATCAAGATAGTGTCATTTTGCTTGTGGTTCACCTCGCCTCATATCTCACATTATCAGGACAATATAACACATCCAGGAGCTTTATCTCGGTTATGTGATCGAAAAAGAGATGCTTTCTGAGTAATATGTTGATATCGAAACATGTCAGTCACCTCATAAATTCTCAAAAGTTATATTTTTACTCGAAAATCATCTGCAGTTACAAAGAGAGCGGCCATCTTTGTTTACACCGGATCAAGGCTACACATTGGCTGGATGCATGATCTAAAGATTGTGGCCGTCTTTAACAGCTGACGATTTTCTCGTAAAAGCACAACTTTTGAGAATTTATTAAGCGACCGATAATTTTCAATGTCAACATATTGCTCATAAAGTTTCCTTCTTTTGATCATGTATCAACACAAAGCTCCTGGTTATGTTATATTGTTCTGATGAGGCGAGATATGAAGAGAGGTGGCTCCAGCACAAACGGCTTGATTTCTGTGCGCCACACTCTTGATTGTGCTGGCGTTGCACTCACAGGCCGTACAAAGGTCAAAAATTATATTACGAACTATGGGTCCAAGTTTGAACTAAGCTGAGCCCAGCCTGTTGCAGATATGTAAACCTGTTCATCATTTGTCTGCTGCCATCTGTCCATCCATTGTAAATGTAGTTTCGAAGTTGACATGCAGAATGGTGCTAGATGTGGGTGAACAACTGTCATCGGTTGGTGTCACATAAGTGATATTTTCTGATCTTAAAAGCATTCAGTTCCCCGTGGGAACCCCGGGAAGTAAGCAGCACTTGTTTACTCTGGTCAACCAGTTCCGCTTTACTAGTAAAATAGGACCCAGTCACCAATGCTTGGGATGAAAGTCCTCTAAAATGGGCAACATGTTGATCAACGATTGACTAAACTTGACTTCACCTCCATGTTGTGTCACGATTAGCCATGGTGCATAAATATGTGACGTTAACCACCAACAAACAAACAAAAGCATTCAGTACATATTTGGTATAGAACCTGAGGGTTGTTCGGGTGAAAAGGTAATGGAGTGGAAGGGGGTAGGTGGGTTGGCATGACTTACAGGGGACATATTTTTTTACAGTACATGTGGAGATCATTGAGATGTGTGTGGAGGGTGAATGGTTGTTGTGGGTAAGATATTTGATGTGTCAGATTGTGCAGGGTTCTGAACTTCAGGTGTGTGTTTGGGGGGGGGGGGGGGTTGCAGGATATATTAATTTTTTGTAGACAGGGTTCCTGCTAAGGCTTCCACGTTTAGACAAAATTGTAAACGTTTAAACGACTGTCTGTAAACGAAACGTAAACGTTTACACGTACTAACAATGCAAGTAGTCAATATTTGATAGAAGTGTGTAATAATACACACTACACAGTATGTCAATAAGTTCATCATATCTTTGCGTACAGGGCATACATTTTATGTTATTGAGACAGACTATTTACAGTTCGTCCAAAAACTACGTAGACGAACGATCACAGCATGCAGATGCCGAAGGCAAAGTCGCTCAGTCTGTGGGGGGGGGGGGGGGTCTGGGGGATTCTCCCCCAGGTAAATTTTGAAATTTATGGGGGTCACTGAGCTCATTCTGGTGGGTTTGGGGTGAAATTCCTTGTTTTTTCCAAACAGTAATGTTGGAGCGTGTTGCCATGGCACACAATAGTGACAATACCGGACTTGAGAGTGGAATGCAATGTCGCAAAAATAAACAAAGTCTACAAACCATGCAGGGGAATCCAAATTTTCAAACACCGCAAGTGCCAGTCTGTCTGTCAAACTCCATAAATTGATCCTAAGATCATCCCATGTGTGAATAATAAATTAATAATCCATGTCAGGTGAACGAAATCATCGAGAACAATTGTGTATGACTTTGGGAATATACATGTAAATCCGAATAAACTAAAACATCCCACACATGTTTCGAAGGAAACACCAAAGATAAGCATGTGCCATGCGGCTCACGTGACTGTGTCACATATGATATCACATGATTTGAAGATGATTTTGTTCGGTTACTGTGGCGGCGGCGCCAGACGGAACCAGCACACAGTTTTTCTGAAGCATTATCAAAATATTGCATTGCAAAGTTGGAAATTTTTTTTTTGTTTCTTTGACTTTCTGCATTAATCTGCAATTTTGAAATTACTCTATTAAAACTTCATTCCGTGTACACGTTTACCAGAACTGTAAACGTTTAATGCCCATAAACGAAACGTTCACGTTTACACGTTTAAACGTGGAAGCCTTAGTTCCTGCAGGTTTTGGAAAGTCATGGAAAGGTCTGAATTTTGATTTTGAATTTTCCAAGCCCTTGAAAAGTATAGAAAAATAGCACTTAGGAAAAACGTTTTTGAAAGTTTTGGAAAATTGGCGTTTTCAGAGAGCAGCCGCTCAGAAAATAGTTGTACAATCGGCCATTTCACCTAGTTCGCTCCGTGTCATGGAGCTCTGAACGTAATGAATTCCCGATCGCCAAACTCCAATACCCAACTAGCGATCGCCGATTTTAGACTACAGTTACGATTTTTACTCGTTATGAGCGACCCCTTTTCCAAATTCTGGCTGTGCCTCTCTAAATATTACTTGTACTCTCAAGTGCCAAATAATAGTGATGGCTGAATAATAGTGATGGCTTTCATTTTCATCAAATATTAATAATAGTGATGGTGTTTTCACTCTATGCCTCATTACCAAATAAAAGTGATGGTTGGAATTTTTATCCAAAATTAATAATAGTGCCAACACCCCCCCCCCCCCCCCCCCCCCCCCATCCCTTCATCCGGCAAGCTGTCTAAGTTAGTTTTTATGGTGATTTCCCCATTTTTGTAGGTTAAAGGGTTAAAATAACTCCAGGCTCACACTTAACTATTCCCCCTCCCATCACTATCGCTCATAAAAAAAACACAGGCAACGAACCTGATGAAATAACATGACATTTAGTTTGGACAATCAACACGTGTACATTGGCAATGACTCAGGGGAGCTTACTCTTTCTTTCTGACAACTAGAAAAAATTATATTTTTGTGTTTTTATCTAATGTTTTGTGAAAAGGTATCAATATTTCTACAGTAATTTTTTTTCTTTATTCACCAATCCATGTCTAGTGCTAGAATTTCGTCAAATTTGGGGCGAATCAAAAATGATTCCCGCAGAAACAATCACGCGAATCATAAATTGCAGACAATGCGCTACTTTTACTGGAGGGTTGATTGGGAAGGCCTGGGGTGTACAGCAGCGTATTAAAGCAGATTTTGCATTGCCTGTACTGCGAAGTACCCGATGACTCATGCTATGGTATTGCAATTTGCATTCTGATGTCCAAGAGTCAACTTAATTGACAAGACAACTGCAAAGTATTTGACCCTGAGGCGGTGATCATTTATCCATGCAGACAGCATCACAGAAGATGGTTAAATATAAACACATAAATTTTTATAACACGTGTAGGCCTAACATTCCCCACTTGCGATGAAAGTTCACCAGTCCCCCCCCCCCTCCCTCCACCCCCCCCCCCCACCCTCTTAAAATTTAATGTAAACCCATTAATTTGTATAACACTTCTGCCTAACATTCCCCACTTGCGTTGATTTGATCGTATGTGCGCCCCCTCCCCCCGGCTTGTTTATATGTTGGGCCCATTAAGATTCGGCCTCGGGAATATTCGGCCCCATCAAAATTAGTGGGAAGACTTTGAGGCTGAATCTTCCCAATTTTTGAGAAAAGAAATTGGATCCTTGGGGCCCAATCTTTCCGTTCCCTATACCGGGTAGGCTGTGTCGGCTGGATTCTATTTACAACTGTGTGACCGCAAGGCCAAATGACCAATGTGGTGACAGCACCGTGAATTGAAAGATGGTAAGATAAAAACAAATTAATCTAAACAACACGTAACATTCCATACTCGTGTTGCTTTGTTTTAATGTAATTGTGTGCGCCCTCCACCCCAACATGCACACACACAATTCAATTTTTTTGTGTGTTCGCCTGGATAATTTCGCAAATGGCCGACCATTACTGTCAGTCAGATTAACAGTGTATCCGCCTTATGCATATGACGGCAAAGTCACATTTGTCACTCGCATTCCGCACTTGCATTGAAATTGAATGATTCGCAGTTCGTCAAGTTGTGTTGGACTATAGAATTATCAACTAAAATTAATGAAAATTAACTTTAATTGTTTATATAAACTTAAGTGTGGCTGCGTAAATGAAACATTTGATGGCTAGAATTAAGGCACTGGGTGTTTCCATTGTCATTGATAAACCTGAACTGGAGCTAGTCATTTGGCCAACCCAGCTGGATGAAAAAAACATTGTCACATGCTTTTGTGTTACAATGTTGTCGATTGGTTTAATGAATTGAATAGCGGAAACAAGGTTTGTATCCAATGACAGAAAGTGGCTGTCTGTGATACGTAAACACACGTGTTCAGGAGTGAATGTCAACAAGTCGAAGATGAAAACAGCAAAATGTTGTACATGTAATTTAAAGTCCTACAATAGGACAATTCTGCTGAACAGTCCGTGAATTTCCATACAGCACTCAAGCGTCTGTTGGTCCAAATAATTAATTGCGCAATCATAATTGTTCTTGAACGCCATTTGTGCATTACCAGGACGTTCCCTGCATAGGCAAGACTTTTATTATTGACATTTGTTACGTTGTTTGCACGAATCAACAGTGTGATTCACGCGATGGCAGGCGAATCTTTACGCGAATTGATTCGCGGATTCATGTCAAAATTCTAGCCCTGATGTCATACATCCATCTGAGTCTTTGAAATAATCTACATCAATTTTGAATACAAGAAGAATGAAAAAAAAGAAAGAAAAACCAACTGACAAAAATGAACACTCATATTTTGTTCCCACACATTTATATGTGAATTTACTTCTTCACATTTCAAATGTGGCCTTGTTCTATAGTGCTCGAAGGTCTATTTGAGGTTCAGACTGCAAACGAATTTCATTGCATTTCTGAGCAGCAGATAATCATGTGTACGCATCACGCCACTCCTGGTTGAAAATAACGGATAACCAGTTACGATCTGGTTGACCCCCATGGTTATCCGGTTGATAAAATGGGCCAACCATGGCAGCTCTAGATTTTTCAAACCTTCATTTATTTCTGATTGTCAAACAGTTGACTGCTGTTTGTAAATTTGACATGACTTTAGCAGCAGGCTTCATCGGGAGTCCGTATACTCATGCTGATGTTGAATTTTGTTAATAACTTGAATGGACTGCTTATTGTTCATGAGCCTAAGGTTTGGAAATCACTTACTTTTGGTTTTAGAAGGTCATGGAAAGTTATGGAATTTAATTTTTAAACTGCAGGAACCATGCGCATGCGTTATTGTATGAAAGAGGAGGAAATGTAGTTTCAGGGGAGAAGTATTAATGGTGGTTGCTGGTAAAATGTTGTTGGAGATGTCTAATTGTGGAGAAAGGGCACTGCATGGTGGGTGTGTTGTTGAGGTGGGGTGGGATGGGGGAGGAGGGTGGAGGTTAATTACACAAGAAAATTCAATGCAATGTATTGAATTGGGATGTTCAATAGCAGATAGGTGGATATCCCATTTCCCCAGTACCACATTACATATATACCCTGTATTTTCAGACAATGGACTGGTACAGTACCAGCAGAAAAGTGTTGTTGGATAACAACTAGAAAAGTTCTCTATCATTTTTCCGTTGTTGATAATTCCAACTCGGTGAACTCTTGACATTATTTCTGGGGAAGTTTTCATGGAGAGCTTCACCAAAAATGATTCCAATGATTGGAATTCCCCGTGGGAACCCCGGGAAGTGAGACAGTGCTTGTTTCCTGTGGTAAACAAGTTCTGCTTTACTGGTAGAATAGGACCCAGTCACCAATGCTTGAGGTGGAAGTCCTCTAAAATGGGCAACATGGGATATAAACGATTGACTAAACTTGACTTTATCTCCATGTTGCCATTGTGCATAAATATGTGACGTTAAACACCAATAAATAAATAAATAAATGATTGGAATTCCAAACACAAACGAAAAATGCAAGAGGAATTTCTTCTAAATTAATACATTAAATTGTATTAATGGGAGTTTGAGCTAATTGAACAGCAATGTCCTCGGAAATGCATCCTAGCCCCCACAGCCACCCAAACTATAGGGTCTTTAGGCCTAATCAATCAGGGAAAACCTCATTGCATCTATTATGACAATTAACAATACGTCTTTAATAACAAAACCATATCTGAACACTTTCAGTCTCAAATCCACTTCAGAAGACAGGGTCCTGGTTTTACCATTTGTTACTTCAATGTTGATTCAGCATTCATAGTTATAAATGGCAACATGCAACCCTGGTTTCCATTAAAGGGAATGCTATATTCAAAGTCATCAACTTTCTTAGAAAATTGCAAAGAGTTGAGCTAACACAGTAGAATTCCAAGAAATTTCCCTGTAAATACTCCAGGTCATACCATATCAGGCAACAGCTTTGCAAAAAACAATTGCAAAGCATTGAGGTGACTCACACCAAGTTAATTTCTACAGGCTATGTACAGGCTGGGATAACCAAATATGGTATCCAAAATTACACAGTACCTTATTGTTATTCCCAGGTCCCCCCTCAGTAGATTCAGTTTTTCTGTGTGGCAAGTTGTGCAGATCTTTTGAAATTGTTCTCCTAACCACCCACCGACCCCGCCATTCACCCCTTTTGTGACATCTGTCCTCTTCCATTTCATGTTCTCGTTTTGTTTCATTTCAGCTTGTCTACTTTGTTCTTCATGAATGTGATCTGGTCGTTTCATGAGGCTTACGTGGGGCGGTGGCGAGCTTGAGAACACTTGCATGCTCTCAGGCTCGCCTTCCCAATTCAGTCGCTTACCTAGGCTGCAATATAATCTTCACCCACAGTGGACTTTGCACCTAGTCATTTGCTTTCTGTCACATCGTGACAATCAGTCTTATCAGTTCTCCGTCACATTTATCAGTGGCGGCCATGCATCACAACGTGATGATTACTGACATTAGATCATATAGCTATTGTGTGGCAGACCGGATCACCTTCAGAAAGGCCAAACAATTGTTTGTCCTGTAGTGACAGACGGGAAAAGAGAGTGATGACTCTCCTCAAAAAAATTCAGGAGAGTGACTTAACTACTCGTGTACAAAAAATATTAAGGATAGGGAATTTTTTAATCAGGATTTATTTTCATTTTTTTAAAAGTCTATTTTGATTACAATTGAGTCCATGTACAATACGACTGCATTATGGCAAAACAAAACCACAGTTAAAACCTTGTAAACTGCATATTGAATCAAAGTCATTCCCCTCACTGTTTTCACTCTCGCAAATTTAATTAGAGGTGAGTGGTTATTCACTTGCCTCCATTTTGCTCCCGTCTGTCACTGGTCCTGTGTCTCAAAACTGCAATATACACAAAGAAATGAGAACTTTCTTATTCTCCAGGGGATATGAGTGAGTTTGAGGGAATCTTATCTGTCGTAAGCTTGCGTGTAGAACACATCTAAAAAAAAAAAAAATACAAAAAAATTCACACCTACCGACCCTCATTTTTTTCACCATATTACCCAAAACACAGGTATTTTTTGGTCTAATGTGTATGAAAGAAATTGTTAAAATCACCTTGTAATTTGTAAAATTTCAGTTTCAATGTACCTATGCATAGTTTGGTATTTACAGTTCTCTGCTATTTACTAAAATTAGCCTTAACATATGGCACACCTTTCACAAATAAATTGGAAATTACACACAACAACCAATGAAAACCTGTGATTTTGTAAATTGTGATATGCTACGGAAATTCTGAGTATAGTCTCTATCCACAGTCGTCTGATGGTTGTGGTTACCATAAACAACATGGTAGTCAAACATATGTGTATGTATGAAGAACTCAATTAGATGACAATATTGATTTCTTAAAATTTGAAGTAAAAACTGTTAAATTTGTCAAACATGTGTATGTATGTAGAACTCAATTAGATGACAATATCGATTCCTTAAAATTTGAAGTAAAAACTGTTAAATTTGTCAAACATGTGTATGTATGTAGAACTCAATTAGATGACAATATCGATTCCTTAAAATTTGAAGTAAAAACTGTTAAATTTGTCAAACATGTGTATGTATGTAGAACTCAATTAGATGACAATATCGATTCCTTAAAATTTGGAGGAAAAACTGTTAAATTTGTCAAACATGTGTATGTATGTAGAACTCAATTAGATGACAATATCGATTCCTTAAAATTTGAAGTAAAAACTGTTAAATTTGTCAAACATATGTGTATTTTTTAAAGGACACAATCATGTTTCGGTGGGATTGTCATCCCTGGCTTCTCGTCCCCGGCCGGGAGTCGAACTCACGGCAACTCCGCCTGGCAATCATGAGTCCAACGTCTAAACCACCGGGCCATTGCACACCGTTAAAAACGATGGCTGGAGTCCTGCAGTTTAGCTGAAGTTTTCCATGATTACTTGGTTCGATCTTCCATACGGCAGCTTCATGACTGTGTGGAATGCGTGGGCTACAGTACAACGAAAGTGCTATGGTTGGCCTCAGACGAAGACTGGCACAGGCTCTGTATGTATATTTTAAAGGACACAATCATGTTTCGGTGGAATGTCATCCCCGGCTTCTCGTCCCCGGCCGGGAGTCGAACTCAGGGCAACTCCGCCTGGCAATCATGAGTCCAACGTCTAAACCACCGGGCCATTGCACACCGTTAAAAGCGATGGCTGGAGTCCAGAAGTTTAGCTGAAGTTTCTCATGATTACTTGGTTCGATCTTCCGTATGGCAGCTTCATGACTGTGTGGAACGTGCGGGCTACAGTACAACGAAAGTGCTATGGTTGGCCTCAGACGAAGACTGGCGCAGGCTCTGTATGTATATTTTAAAGGACACAATCATGTTTCGGTGGAATGGCTGATTGATGGTCAATTTGTGTTGTATTTTGAAGGCATTTTTGTCTGTCTAGTAAGTACCTTCGCAGGGCTTAAAATTACCTGTTAATCCGCAAATCGATTCTTGTAATGATTCTGGCAAACTACACTGCCACGTATCCAAGTGGATTTGCATCAATTTGCTCCTTGGATTTACTTAAATAAGATATCTTTTGTTCACGATGGCATTTCGACCTGGTTGTTTTGTAAGATAATTAATTATTAGAAACTGTCTATTCACATTTTCTTGACCTTGGTATCAAATCAAGTTATGGCTGCTGTAGCAGCCATGACTTGATTTGATACCAAACTCAAGTGAACATGAAGCATGTGGTGAATAATGGGTGGAAATGTTAACAACTGATTTTGTGATCTCCCCTGCAACATTCAGCTAGTTGTTTGCAGAATTTCATATCATGATTTATATATTAATTGGTGTTTTAAGGTCACATATGTATGCACAATGGCTAATCATTACCGCAGCATGGAGATAAGTCAAGGGTTGTCAATCGTTTATACCCCATGCTGCCCATTTTAGTGGACTTCCACCTCAAGCATTGGTGACTGGGTCCTATTTTTACAGGAAAACAGAATTTTTAACCACAGTATGCTTTACTTCCCACGGTTCCCACGGGGATTTCATATGGTTTAAATGGATTCGCGTGAATATATTTTGTGAGAATCATGTTAGATTCACGTGATATCAGACAAATTTTAAGCCCTGTTTTGAGACTGACATTTTGAGACTGACAATTTGGTATGGTATATGGATTTAAAATTACCCAAATCTCAAGTTGGCTCACATTTTCAACGTTTTATTTACATATTTCAGCTGGAAAATACTGAAAGTAACATAATTATAGCAGAAGCTGACACAACAGAACATGTTTCTTCAAAATCATCCCTGACAGGTAATCTATACAACTGTTTCGATGCCCCACCACAATTTTGTTTTGATGCCCCACCAGAAATGGAGACTGGAGCATATACTTTTACTCGTATCAAGGGGTGTGGAAATGCCATGCCCAAGTGTCGTGACTCATATTTTAACCCCAATAGACAAGCGGCATTTTACTGTCTGTCCACTCTACGGACAAGTAAATTTTGACGTTACCATACTGACTCGCATCGAGGAACATGTGTTAAATTTACCTTTCACTAAGGCCATAAAAAGGATTTTTTTTTAAAATGGGGGTGGGGGGAGGGAGGGGGGCGAATTTTATTTTTTATTCTCAGAAATTATGTATGTGACCACAAAAAGTCGTGATATATGCATACGTACATATATTAAAACCTGTTTCTTGTCACAACTGTTGTAATGGCAGTACTACTAGCATTGAAATAATGAAATAATATATCCGGCTATTCAGATGGCCCAAGTCTGAGCAAAACTACATTGTTCCTATAGAAATATATATACACCTCTCCAAATGTTGATGGTTCATATAGCAAAGTATTTAACAAAGTTGAATTTAATACAGTTTTAATTGTGAATAGTGGACGTTATTGCCTGCATGTTAATTTTATATCCAGACAATAACTCTTGTCTGTGAATTAAACATGAACAACTATAACACAGCACTGACAAATGACTTGTATCCGATGGAATTAATTGGATACTGTAATGGTGTGTGTGTTCAAAGCTGTGAATTGTCACTAAGTAGAAGTATTTATCGAATAGAAATAAAGCAAAATCCAACTTTCTCAAAATATTTAACCTCCAAAAAATGTTTCAGGGAACTTGAGTGTGATTTTCAGGGAAATGGGCTGGATTTCAGGGAAGATTTCGTGCAAAAATGATACAGAAAAAAATTTGAAAATTTTCAGCTCTTGGACCACCACTGGTCACCACCAGTAACACCGGGTCACATCCAGTTGTTTGTGATGTTGATGCCTTTTAAGCCATGCTAAAAAAAACCCCATAAAATAATTGTTGGGTTGAAAATTCCTCACTGCCACTCTCGGAAAATCTCCCACTTCCACTCTTGGAAGTTCCCCCTACCCTCTCCCCCACACGCACACACCCCACCCCCACCTTGCACAATCCACCACCCCATGCATACGACTGTGGTTAATACCTTTGGCCAAAGTCTGTCAAGCAAATAATTTCCAGAGTCAGGAGGTGTCAACAGGAACTTTTCATGATCCCTGTTTTGTGTGCTTGTGCGCTGCACAAAACTTTTCTTGTAAGCAATTTTCTGTTTCTCTGCCTCACGAAATTTGGACACGTTTTTCTTTTTGGAGATGGGGTGTTTCAACACCTTTACCCTTGATGGAGGACGTTTTAGGTAAAATTAGCTTCTGATCCAACTAATTACCTCAACTTTGACGAAGTCAAATTTGAGCTATTGTCATGGCCCGTCGTCTGTCTGTCCATCCGTCTGTCTGTCCGTACGTCAGCAATTGGCTATGGGTTGGGCTAGATGTCGTATTTATGAACCGATCTTTACAAAACTTCTTGGGTACCTTTCTTATGACCCTGGAATGAGAACGAGTGTTTTTGGGTGCGGTCCAAAATTCAAGATGGCTACCAGCCGCCATTTTGTACCGACGATGCAAAAATCAGTTTTTTTGTACAGAACTTCTGTATGAAAGTTCTGATTTGAATAAAGTTTTGTATAAATGTTTAGTACCATGGGATACATCACATATAATACAGGTTTTTTTCTCGTGTGTAAATTATGCAAATTAGACTAACTTTGATTTATTTAGTGTTACTTTCTGCACTGTAAGTGCAAATGCCGCTATGGCTCGGGCTAGAGGCCGTATTTATGAACCGATCTTTACAAAACTTCTTGGGTAGCTTTGTTATGACTGTGGAACGAGAACGAGTGTTTTTGGGTGCAGTCCAAAATTCAAGATGGCTGCCAGCCGCCATCTTGTACCGACACTGCAAAAATCAGTTTTTTTGTACAGAACTTCTGTATGAAGGTTCTGATTTGAATACATTTTTGTATAAATGTTTAGTACCATGGGATACGTCACATATAACACAGGTTTTTTTCTCGTGCATAAATTATGCAAATTAGACTAACTTTGATTTATTTAGTGTTACTTTCTGCATTGTAAGTGCAAATGTCGCTATGGCTCGGGCTAGAAGCCGTATTTATGAACCGATCTTTACAAAACCTCTTGGGTACCTTTGTTATGACTGTGGGACGAGAACTTGTGTTTTGTGGTGCGGTCCGAAATTCAAGATGGCTGCCAGCCGCCATTTTGTGCCGACGATGCAAAATCCCAAAATGAGTTTTTGGGTTTTTTATGCATTTTGGTCAATTTTAAGACACTGAAAATTTGGGGCCTGGGTGGGACTTAGATAATTTTTGCCCAAAATCCAGAAATAAGGTTTTTTATGTTTTTTATACGTTTTGATAAATTTTAAGAAGAAGAAAAATCACAGGAACTGAAAACAGAAGGGAAATCCTGTGTATTATGCAGGCACAATTGCTTCATCTAGTTGGCATATGCTTTTCTTAGGAGGGGTGTATGCAACTTATTCAAGTCGAGTCCCTGGTTTGATATTTAGACTACTATGTCAGGTGAGCACCCTCAGGCACCCTGGGGCCTTTTGTAATTCTTTTATTAGTCGAGTTTTGACAAAGTCAAACTCGACTTATAGTTTGATGAAGTGGCGGGCGGCGGGCGTAAACAATTGGTTTCCGGGCAATAACTTTAGTTCTGTTTGATGGACCTTTACCAAATTAAGACCAGAGGTTACACTATAGGAAAGGAAGACACCTATCGTTTTTGAAGTCTCGCGACCCAAGGTCAAGGTCACTGTTACTATAAATAGAATATTTATTGACAAATTGGTTTCCGGACTATAACTTTAGTTCTATTTCATAGATCTTCACCGAACTCATACCAAAGGTTACTCTTCATCATAGGAAGACAGCTATTGATTTTGGGGTCTGGTGCCTCAAGGTCAAGGTCACTGGTGCTATAAATAGAATATTTTCGATCAATTGCTTTCCGGGCAATAACTTTAGTTCTATTTGATGGACCTTCACTAAATTTACACCAGAGGTTACACTATAGGAAAGGAAGACACCTATCGTTTTTGAAGTCTCGCGACCCAAGGTCAAGGTCACTGTTACTATAAATAGAATATTTATTGACAAATTGGTTTCCGGACTATAACTTTAGTTCTATTTCACAGATCTTCACCAAACTCATCCCAAAGGTTACTCTTCATGATAGGAAGACACCTATTGATTTTGGGGTCTGGTGCCTCAAGGTCAAGGTCACTGGTGCTATAAATAGAATATTTTCGATGAATTGGTTTCCTTGCAATAACTTTAGTTCTATTTGATGGACCGTCACTAAATTTACACCAGAGGTTACCCTATAGGAAAGGAAGACACCTATCGTTTTTGAAGTCTCGCGACCCAAGGTCAAGGTCACTGTTACTATAAATAGAATATTTATTGACAAATTGGTTTCCGGACTATAACTTTAGTTCTGTTTCATAGATCTTCACCAAACTCATACCAAAGGTTACTCTTCATGATAGGAAGACACCTATTGATTTGGGGGTCTGGTGCCTCAAGGTCAAGGTCGCTGGTGCTATAAATAGAATATTTTTGATGAATTGGGTTTCTGGGCAATAACTTTAGTTCTATTTCATGGACCTTCACTGAATTTACACCAGAGGTTACACTTCAGGAAAGGAAGACACCTATTGTTTTTGAAGTCTCGTGACCCAAGGTCAAGGTCACTTACTATAAATAGAATATTTATTGACAAATTGGTTTCCGGACTATAACTTTAGTTCTGTTTCATACATCTTCACCAAACTCATACCAAAGGTTACTCTTCATGATAGGAAGACACCTATTGATTTTGGGGTCTGGTGCCTCAAGGTCAAGGTCACTGGTGCTATAAATAGAATATTTTTGATGAATTGGTTTCTGGGCAATAATAACTTTAGTTCTATTTGATGGACCTTCACTAAATTTACACCAGAGGTTACCCTATAGGAAAGGAAGACACCTATCGTTTTTGAAGTCTCGCGACAAAAGGTCAAGGTCACTGTTACTATAAATAGAATATTTATTGACAAATTGGTTTCCGGACTATAACTTAGTTCTGTTTCATAGATCTTCACCAAACTCGTACCAAAGGTTACTCTTCATGATAGGAAGACACCTATTGATCTTGGGGTCTGGTGCCTGAAGGTCAAGGTCACTGGTGCTATAAATAGAATATTTTTGATGAATTGGTTTCCGAGCAATAACTTTAGTTCTGTATGATGGACCTTCACCAAATTTACACCAGTGGTTACCCTATAGGAAAGGAAGACACCTATCATTTTTTAAGTCTCGCGACCCAAGGTCAAGGTCACTGTTACTATAAATAGAATATTTATTGACAAATTGGTTTCCGGACTATAACTTTAGTTCTGTTTCACAGATCTTCACCAAACTCGTACCAAAGGTTACTCTTCATGATAAAAAATTTCATTGTTTGAGTTGTTGCCGTGGACAATTTTATGCAGAAACACTGCAGTCATCCCTGTTGGTCAAGGTCGCTGTTGCTTCAAATCACTTATTTCTTCAAAATTTGATTCAAAACTTGACTTCTGGATCTGTGATCCTCTTGCCTGATTTTTATTGTTGACTTGGTCACAGCAAAGACTAATTCCTGTCATATTCATTATTGTTGGCTTGGTCAAAGCAATTACTAATTCCTGTCATATTGAAGTTGAGCTACAGAGTCATTGACTCTTTCTTTTTTAATAGCTGTCAAAACTACGTGGACAATAATAAAATAACCACAAAACACATTCATCGGCAGATTATTTTGACAGTCAGCATTGTGCATAAAATTTACTTATATAAATAATTGATGATAAAAATAGCCAGTGGCCATTTTGTGCTGTGAATTCTGGGATTTGTTATCATTCGTGATGCTGAAGATGCAGCCTATTTTATTCTAATTCTATTCGTGACTTTCCAGAAATGGACGTCCCAACTTCGAATTTTCGCAAGAGTGAAAAACTGTGTTGCCAGCTATTCGAAAATACACCCGTTGTGTATGCATTTTCTCTCTCAGATGTTCTTCCGCCAACGGAAGCAATGTTAATTTGTGTATCGAGAAAAGCCCACATGGGTTACGAATCGATTTGTGAATCGAAAAAGAACACAAATCAAGTGAATAAATTATTTTATTAACAAATCCCAGAACTCCCAGCACAAAATGTTCACTGGCTATTTTTATCATCGATTGTTTACACATGTAAATTTTATGCACAATGCTGACTGGCTGTGGCACTTATGTCAAAAACAATCTGCCGATGAGTGTGTTTTGTGGTCATTGGGAGATTTTCAGAGAGTGGCAGTGAGGAATTTTCAACCCAGGGAACTTGAGGGTGATTTTCAGGGAAATGGGCTGGATTTCATGGAAGATTTTGTGCGAGAATGAAAAAAAATTGAAAATTTTCAGCTCTTGGATCACCAGTGGCCATTTTGTGCTGGGAGTTCTGGGATTTGTTATCATTTGTGACGCTGAAGATGCCGCCTATTTTATTTTAATTCTATTTGTGCCTTTCCGGAAATGGATGTCCCAACTTCGAATTTTAACAACGGAGTGAAAAACTTTGTCGTCGTCTATTAAAAAATACACCCGTTGTGTATACATTTTTTGTCACAGATGTTCATCCCCCAACGGAAGCAATGTTAATTTGTGTACAGAGTAAAACCCACATGGGTTACGAATCGATTTCTGAATCGAAAGAGAACACAAGATAATTAAATCAAGTGAATAAATTATTTTATTAATATTATTTAAACATCCCTTCACTTATTTTATCCATCATGAAACTTCATTTAGATAGAGATCAAATTTAAAGTCGTGATTGAGGCAGAATCTGGGTGCAGAGACGGAAACCTACATGCTCTTTACCACTAGTGCACCCCGTAATTTCAAGCCCTGGACTCTACTGACTCAAAGATACATTTCAATACACGAAAGTCGATGAACTTTCAACCCAATTTGACAATAGGTAGAAATAAAAAAGATCCAAGGCGTGTGCTAAAAATCGGGGTGGGCGCTGATGAGAATCTAGGTATTTTTTTAGTCGAGTTTTGACAAAGTCAAACTCGACTTATAGTTTGATGAAGTGGCAGGCGGCGGGCGTAAACAATTGGTTTCCGGGCAATAACTTTAGTTCTGTTTGATGGACCTTTACCAAATTAAGACCAGAGGTTACACTATAGGAAAGGAAGACACCTATCGTTTTTGAAGTCTCGCGACCCAAGGTCAAGGTCACTGTTACTATAAATAGAATATTTTTTGACAAATTGGTTTCCGAACTATAACTTTAGTTCTATTTCATAGAACTTCACCAAACTCATACCAAAAATTACTCTTCATCATAGGAAGACACCTATTGATTTTGGGGTCTGGTGCCTCAAGGTCAAGGTCACTGGTGCTATAAATAGAATATTTTCGATCAATTGCTTTCCGGGCAATAACTTTAGTTCTATTTGATGGACCTTCACTAAATTTACACCAGAGGTTACACTATAGGAAAGGAAGACACCTATCGTTTTTGAAGTCTCGCGACCCAAGGTCAAGGTCACTGTTACTATAAATAGAATATTTATTGACAAATTGGTTTCCGGACTATAACTTTAGTTCTATTTCACAGATCTTCACCAAACTCATCCCAAAGGTTACTTTTTATGATAGGAAGACACCTATTGATTTTGGGGTCTGGTGCCTCAAGGTCAAGGTCACTGGTGGTATAAATAGAATATTTTCGATGAATTGGTTTCCTTGCAATAACTTTAGTTCTATTTGATGGACCTTCACTAAATTTACACCAGAGGTTACCCTATAGGAAAGGAAGACACCTATCGTTTTTGAAGTCTCGCAACCCAAGGTCAAGGTCACTGTTACTGTAAATAGAATATTTATTGACAAATTGGTTTCCGGACTATAACTTTAGTTCTGTTTCATACATCTTCACCAAACTCATACCAAAGGTTACTCTTCATGATAGGAAGACACCTATTGATTTGGGGGTCTGGTGCCTCAAGGTCAAGGTCACTGGTGCTATAAATAGAATATTTTTGATGAATTGGTTTCCTTGCAATAACTTTAGTTCTATTTCATGGACCTTCACTGAATTTACACCAGAGGTTACACTATAGGAAAGGAAGACACCTATTGTTTTTGAAGTCTCGTGACCCAAGGTCACTGTTACTATAAATAGAATATTTATTGACAAATTGGTTTCCGGACTATAACTTTAGTTCTGTTTCATAGATCTTCACCAAACTCATACCAAAGGTTACTCTTCATGATAGGAAGACACCTATTGATTTTGGGGTCTGGTGCCTCAAGGTCAAGGTCACTGGTGCTATAAATAGAATATTTTTGATGAATTGGTTTCTGGGCAATAACTTTAGTTCTATTTGATGGACCTTCACTAAATTTACACCAGAGGTTACCCTATAGGAAAGGAAGACACCTATCGTTTTTGAAGTCTCGCGACCCAAGGTCAAGGTGAATGTTACTATAAATAGAATATTTATTGACAAATTGGTTTCCGGACTATAACTTAGTTCTGTTTCATAGATCTTCACCAAACTCGTACCAAAGGTTACTCTTCGTGATAGGAAGACACCTATTGATCTTGGGGTCTGGTGCCTGAAGGTCAAGGTCACTGGTGCTATAAATAGAATATTTTTGATGAATTGGTTTCCGGGCAATAACTTTAGTTCTATTTGGACCTTCACCAAATTTACACCAGTGGTTACCCTATAGGAAAGGAAGACACCTATCGTTTTTTAAGTCTCGCGACCCAAGGTCAAGGTCACTGTTACTATAAATAGAATATTTATTGACAAATTGGTTTCCGGACTATAACTTTAGTTCTGTTTCATAGATCTTCACCAAACTCGTACCAAAGGTTACTCTTCATGATAAAAAATTTCATTGTTTGAGTTGTTGCCGTGGACAATTTTATGCAGAAACACTGCAGTCATCCCTGTTGGTCAAGGTCGCTGTTGCTTCAAATCACTTATTTCTTCAAAATTTGATTCAAAACTCGACTTCTGGATCTGTGATCCTCTTGCCTGATTTTTTTAGTTTGGCATAATCAGTTTAACTTCCAGTTATTAAGGTAATATAACATGAGATCTGTGTATTTTTTATTCACGTTTTATATTTTCTAAGCATCTGTAATAAACCAAACATGGAACTAAGCATCTGTAATTATCTAAGCAATTCCATATATCAGGGCTCAGTTTAATTTTTAATGTTGAATTAAACTTGACTAGCAGTAGTTGATTCTAAGCACTTCTACTGCAGACCGACTAATTAACAAAATTAAAAAAAATGGATAATTACATGCTACCCTGGTATCTTCATGTACACTCATTTTTCCTAGTGGTGCTAGTTATCCATCGGATTCATCTTCTCTTGCTACTCACACAAGCCAGGTATCCAAGACCGACGTATGTTTGCTTAGTAATCAGTTTTAACTTCCAGTCATTAATGTAATATAATATGAGATCTATGTATTTTTATTCCCATGTTATATGTTCTAAGCATGTGTAATAATCTAAGCATGAAACTAAGCATCTGTGTTAATGCTAAGCATTTCCATATACCAGGGCTTAAATGAATTTGAAAATTTTGAGTAACATTTTACTATTCACCATGAAAATTGTTTAGCAGTTGATTCAAGCACTGCATATTGATAATTATTGAATAGCAAAATTCATAAATTGTACAGCGAAATGCTATGCTAATCCAGTTATTTTGAACGTTGCTTTATATTATTTTAGCACATATATATTCTGCTCGTTTTACATGGCTATATTTAATGTTCCACTGGTACTATAATATAACATAACATCTACTGTTTTCATAGTATAGAACCAAACCATGGACCTGCAGGACTTGTGACTAGTTGGATATATGCATATCTCAATCTCGAACTGCCATTTTTTACACAGGAAATAAAAACACAAAATTTTACACTGGAAATTTGTATGTATGTATGTGCTCACCCATCTGATTCAAGTAGTTTTGTGATGGTGTATAAAATTTTTCTAGTGAAATTAGTTTCTTACTCATACCTTGCACACCAACACAAAAGATAGGACCCTCCGGGTCAGTTGAGTATTAATTGATCGCCTTCCCACTTTCATTCATATACATGCATTCGGAAACAAAAGTATGGCCAAATCTAATAAGGGGAGTTAAGTCTATAGTGCGTATTGGGCCCGGTCTGTGTGCCTACCACAATTGGTGCTGGCACATCTCGGTTTAGTTTGATGTCTTGACTTTTCTACCTTTCTGGGGTTTTGGCCAAGGGAACTATAGACAAGTCATTTTTCCTAGCCAGTCTGGAATCTAAAGATTAAGCAATTTTGTGTTGGTGTGGTAGCTATTAGTAAGAAACTAATTAGTCCACCACATGAGATGCAGAGGACGATAGCATTGAGGTTATGATATATTTTATAGTCTAGTATCCACTGAACAGTGCTCACTGACTTCACAACATTATCCTGTAATTAACTAGTCTATACAAATCACTCCCGAGGAGCATACAACCCAACCTGCAACATACTGCGATCAGCATTAACTACTCTTTCCATCTGCTACTCACTCACTCACTCTCTCCCGCCTTCCCTCCCTCCATAACCAATTTGGTTTCCGTTCATTTGAAATTGTTTGGCTGAACCGATTGACCTTGTGTTCTGTGCGACAAAATTTACTTGAGTTATGCCCCATTTTACTTAGAAAATCGTTGAGTTTTTAGTTTTTTGGCCAAAGGAACTATAGACAAGTCCTAGCCAGTCTGGAATCTAAAGATTAAGCAATTTTGTGTTGGTGTGGTAGGTATTAGTAAGAAATGAATTAGTCTACCACATGAAATGCAGAGGACTATAGCATTCAGCTTTCCGTCTGTTACTCACTCACTCACTCACTCACTCTCTCCCTCCTTTCCTCCCTCCTTAACGAATTTGGTTTCCATTCATTTAAAATTGTTTGGCTCAACCGATCGGCTTCAAATTGTATATGCTTTTTACTAATGTCAAAATACAGGTCAAGTTCGATTTTGGGTTCGGTGCGACAAAATTTACTTGAGTTATGTCCTTTTTTGCTTAGAAAATCATTGAGTATTTAGTTTTTGGTTTCTGTTCGATTAAAATTGTTTGTTTGTACCGAACGGCTTCAAATTTTATATGCTTATTACTAGTGTCGAAATACAGGTTAAGTTCGATTTCGGGTTTGGTGTGACAAAATTTACTTGAGTTATGCCCCTTTTTACTTTGAAAATCATTGAGTTTTTAGTTTTTCGGTTTCCGTTCATTTGAAATTGTTTGGCTCTACTGATCAGCTTCAGATTTTATATGCTTATTACTAACGTCAAAATACAGGTCATGTTCGATTTTTGGTTCGGTGTGATAAAATTTACTTGAGCCCCTTTTTTAGCTCACCTGAGCGAAGCTCAAGGGGAGCTTTACTAATCACTTTCCGTCTGTCGTCGTCCGTCTGGCGTTAACTTTACATTATCAACTTCTTCTCACAAACTACTAGACCAAATTCAACAAAATTTGCTGTGCCTGTTCCCTCTCATATATCAATTCAGATTTGTTCAAATAAAGTTGCCATGCCCACAGGGGGCACCACAGGGGGCATAACTCTGATGGCACCCATAAATTTCTTTCCAAAATTAAAAAAAACTCTTCTTCTTCAGATCCACTGGGCCGAATTCTTTCATATTTGCTATACAACATTTCTAGGGGGGTCAGATTCAGATTTGTTCAAATCGAGTTCCTGGGTTAATATTTGGGCTCCCTATGGGAGCCCAAATTTTAACTTAGTGCAATATGAGGATTATTTTTTAAAAATCTTCTTCTTCAGATCCACCAGGCAGAATTCTTTTATATTTGGTATACATCATCTCTATGGAGGTCAGATTCAGATTTGTTCAAGTCGAATCCCTGGATTCATATTTGGGCTCCCTATGGGAGGCCGAACTTTCACTTAGTGCAATATGAGGATTATTCTTGAAAAATCTTCGTCTTCAGATCCACCAGTCAGAATCATTTCATATTTGGTATACAACATCTCTAGGGAGGTCAAATTCATATTTGCTCAAACCGAGTCCCTGGCTTCATATTTGGGCTCCCTATGGTAGCCCGAATTTTTACTTAGTGCAATATGAGGATTATTCTTTAAAAATCTTCTTCAGATCCACCAGTCAGAATCATTTCATATTTGGTATACAACACCTCTAGGGAGGTCAGATTCAGATTTGTTCAAATCGAGTCCCTGGGTTCATATTTGGGCTCCCTATGGGAGCCCAAATTTTTAACTTAGTGCAGTATGAGGATTATTCTTTAAAAACTCTTCTTCTTCAGATCCATTGGGCAGAATTCTTTTATATTTGGTATACATCATCTCTAGGGAGGTCGAATTCAGATTTGTTCAAATTGAGTCTCTGGCTTCATATTTGGGCTCCCTATGGGAGCCCGAACTTTAACTTAGTGCAATGTGAGGATTATTCTTTAAAAAACTTCTTCAGATCCACCAGGCATAATTCTTTCATATTTGGTATACAACATTTCTAAGGGGGTCAGATTCAGATTTGTTCACATCAAGTCCCTGGGTTAATATTTGGGCTCCCTATGGGAGCCTGAATTTTAACTTAGTGCAATATGAGGATTATTCTTTCAAAATCTTCTTCTTCAGATCCACCAGTCAGAATCATTTCATATATGGTATACAACATCTTTAGGGAGGGCAGAATCAAGTTTGTTCAAATTAATTCCCTGGGTTCATTTTTCGGCTCCCTATGGGAGCCCAAATTTTAACTTAGTGTAATATAAGGATTATTCTTGAAAAATATTCTTCTTCAGATCCACCAGTCAGAATCATTTCATATTTGGTATACATCATCTCTAGGTAGGTCAGATTCGGATTTGTTGAAATCGATTCCCTGGGTTCATATTTGGGCTCCCTATGGGAGTCTGAATTTTAACTTAGTGCAATATGAAGATTATTCTTTAAAAATCTTCTTCAGATTCATCAGTCAGAATTTTTTCATATTTGGTATACAACATTTCTAGGGGGATGAGAGTCAGATTGTTCAAATCGAGTCTCTGGGCTTAGTGCAATATGAGGATTTTCTTGAAAAATTTTCTTCTTCAGATCCACCGGTCAGAATTTTTTCATATTTGGTATATAACATTTCTAGGGGGTCAGATTCAAGTTTGGTCAAATCGGTTCCCTGGGTTCATATTTGGGCTCCCTATGGGAGTCCGACTTTTAACTTAGTGCAATATGAGGATTATTCTTTAAAATTCTTCTTCTTCAGATCCACCAGTCAGAATAATTTCATATTTGGTATACAATATCTTTAGGGATGTCAGATTCAAGTTTGTTGAAATCGATTCCCTGGGTTCATATTTGGGCTCCATATGGGAGCCCAAATTTTAACTTAGTGGAATATGAGGACAATTCTTTAAAAATCTTCTTCTTCAGATCCATCAGTCAGAATTCTTTCATATTTGGTATACAACATCTCTAGGGAGATCAGATTCAAGTTTGTTCAAATCAAGTCCCTGAGTTGGTATTTGGGCTCCCTATAGGGGCCCGAATTTTCAGATGTTCAGATCAATTCCTTGCATTCATATTTGTGCTTCTTGGGTAAACCCAAAGTTGAACACTATTTGTTACACAGTTGGTGCCCACATGTGGTTTATATGGTGTCTGTTAATTTCATGTTGGATGAGAGGGTAGCTAAGTTCAAGAATTACCGGACACCATGTATACCATATTAGGCCCCCAACAAACTGTGCAATGAATATATCTTGCCAACTATTTGATCTACTCACAGAATTCACAATGACAATCAACAATAAATGAGAGTGTTCAAATCGAGTTCCTGAATTCATATGTGGGCTCCCTATGGGAGCTCGAATTTTAACTTAGTCCAATATGAGGATTATTCTTTAAAATTCTTCTTCTTCAGATCCACCAGTCAGAATCATTTCATATTTTGTACACAATCTCTAGGGATGTCAGATTCAAGCTTGTTGAAATTGATTCCCTGGGTTCATATTTGGGCTGCATATGGGAGCTCAAATTTTAACTTAGTGGAATATGAGGACAATTTTTTAAAAATCTTCTTCTTCAGATCCATCAGTCAGAATTCTTTCATATTTGGTGTACAACATCTCTATGGAGATCAGATTCAAGTTTGTTCAAAGTTTGTTCAAATCAAGTCCCTGGGTTGGTATTTGGGCTCCCTACAAGGGCCCGAATTTTCAGATGTTCAGATCAATTCCTTGCATTCATATTTGGGCTTCTTGGGTAAACCCAAAGTTGAACACTATTTGCTACACAGTTGGTGGCCACATATGGTGTATATGGTGTCTGTTAATTTCATGTTGGATGAGAGGGTAGCTCAAGTTCAAGATAGAATTACCGGACACCATGTATACCATATTAGGCCACCAACAAATTGTGTAATGAATATATCTTGCCAACAATATGATTTATTCACAGAACTCACAATCAACAATAAATGAGAGTATTCTCTCCCCATTTGTTCGCGTTTTTACCTTGTAACAGTTTATGAGACAGTGCATATTAGCACTCTCACATAAATTGTAGCAAAGCAAAGAGATGCAGACTAAATAATTTCACTTCAAAGGCAACATGACACACATTCAAAAAATATGAAGCCTTTAAGTTTCCTAACCTGAACTTAATTCAGATATGGACTTCCAACACTCCATTTTTCCATGTGCTGTACAATATCCTTAAGGGGAGAGATTCAGGTTTTGTTCTGATCGATTTGTTAATGTTTTTTTTATCAGTTATGGCTTTCAAGCTGCAGTAGCATAATAACGCTTTGAAATTTGGCAATGCTTATCTATAGCCAGTAGATTTGGATCTAGTTGGCAAGAAGATTATAATGATTATATGACTTGATCACCTGAATTATGAATAATTTCATTGCGTCATTCCTCTGTAGTGTTGATGAACCATAACGAACTGGATGTGATCCAAAATATTTGTTTGAACCACTTTGTCAGGTGAGCGATTTAAGGCCACGTGGGGCCTCTTGTTTAGTTTTTAGCTCACCTGAGCGTCGTCCGTCCGGCGTTAACTTTACATTATCGACTTCTTCTCACGAACTGCTGGCCCAAATTCAACAAAATTTTCTGTGCATGTTCCCTATCATGTCAGTTCAAATTTGTTCAAATAAAGTTGCCATGCCCACAGGGGGCATAACTCTGATGGCACCCATAAAGTTGTTTCCAAAATTAAAAAAAATCTTCTTCTTCAGATCCACTGGGCCGAATTCTTTCATATTTGGTATACAACATTTCTAGGGGGGGTCAGATTCAGATTTGTTCAAATTGAGTCCCTGGGTTCATATTTGGGCTCCCTATGGGAGCCCAAATTTTAACTTAGTGCATTATGAGGATTATTCTTTAAAAACCTTTTTCTTCAGATCCACCAGGCAGAATTCTTTCATATTTGGTATACAACATTTCTAGGGGGTCAGATTCAGATTTGTTCAAATCGAGTCCCTTGGTTCATATTAGGGCTCCCTATGGGAGCCTAAATTTTAACTTAGTGCAATATGAGTATTATTCTTTAAAAATCTTCTTCTTTAGATCCATCAGGCAGAATTCTTTTATATTTGGTATACATCATCTCTTCTATAGGGAGGTCAGAATCAGATTTGTTCAGATCGAGTCCCTGGCTTCATAATTGGGCTCCCTATGGGAGGCCAAATTTTAACTTAGTGCAATATGAGGATTATTCTTTTAAAATCTTCTTCTTCAGATCCACCAGGCAGAATTCTTTCATATTTGGTATACATCATCTCTAGGGACGTCAGATTCAGATTTGTTCAAATCGAGTACCTGGCTTCATATTTGGGCTCCCTATGGTAGCCCGAATTTTCACTCCGTGCAATGTGAGGATTATTGTTTAAAAATCATCATCTTCAGATCCACCAGTCAGAATCATTTCATATTTGGTATACAACATCTTTAGGGAGGTCAGATTCAGATTTGTTCAAATCGAGTCCCTGGGTTCATATTTGGGCTCCCTGTGCGAACCCAAATTTTAACTTAGTGCAATATGAGGATTATTATTTAAAAATCTTCTTCTTCATATCCACCAGGCAGAATTCTATTATATTTGGTATACATCATCTCTAGGGAGGTCAGATTCAGATTTGTTCAAATCGAGTCCCTGGCTTCACATTTGGGCTCCCTATGGTAGCCCGAATTTTCACTTAGTGCAATATGAGGATTATTCTTTAAAAATCTTCTTCAGATCCACCAGTCAGAATCATTTCATATTTGGTATACAACATCTCTAGGAAGTCAATTTCATATTTGTTCAAATTGAGTCCCTGGCTTCATATTTGGGCTCCCTATGGTAGTCCGAATTTTCACTAAGTGCAATATGAGGATTATTCTTTAAAAATCTTCTTCTTCATGTCCACCAGTCAGAATCATTTCATATTTGGTATACAACACCTCTAGGGAGGTCACATTCAGATTTGTTCAAATCGAGTCCCTGGGTTGATATTTGGGCTCCCTACAGGGGCCCGAATTTTCAGATATTCAGATCAGTTCCTTGCATTCATATTTGGGCTTCTTGGGTAAACCCAAAGTTGAACACTATTTGTTACACAGTTGGTGCCCACATATGGTTTATATCCCCGTGGGAACCCCGGGAAGTGAGGCAGTGCTTGTTTACATTGGTAAACAAGTTCTGCTTTACTGGTGAAATAGGACCCAGTCACCAATGCTTGGGGTGGAAGTCCTCTAAAATGGGCAGCATGGGGTATAAACAATTTGACGAAACTTGACTTTATCTCCATGTTGTGTCACGATTAGCCATTGTGCATAAATATGTGATGTTAAACACCAATAAATAAATAAATAACATATGGTTTATATGGTGTTTGTTATGTCCCCGAAAAATTTTTTCGAAGGGTATATAGTGGAGGTCTCCGTCCGTCCGTCCGTACCAACATTTTGTATTATAACTCGAACATCAGTTGTCGGATTTTAATGTTCTTTGGTAATGGTGATAGGGCAGCTTGGGGGAACGGATGCCCTTGTACCTAGGGTTTCGTCCGACAAATCTTACAGGAGTTATGTCCCTTATTTACTTTTTCCGTCCTTCAGTACCAACATTTTGTATTATAACTCGAACATCAGTTGTCGGATTTTAATGTTCTTTGGTATGGTGATAGGGCAGCTTGGGGGAACGGATGCCCTTGTACCTAGGGTTTCGTCCGACAAATCTTACAGGAGTTATGTCCCTTATTTACTTTTTCCGTCCGTCCGTACCAACATTTTGTATTATAACTCGAACATCAGTTGTCGGATTTTAATGTTCTTTGGTATGGTGATAGGGCAGCTTGGGGGGACGGATGCCCTTGTACCTAGGGTTTCGTCCGACAAATCTTACAGGAGTTATGTCCCTTATTTACTTTTTCCGTCAGTCCGTACCAACATTTTGTATTATAACTCGAACATCAGTTGTCGGATTTTAATGTTCTTTGGTATGGTGATAGGGCAGCTTGGGGGAACGGATGCCCTTGTACCTAGGGTTTCGTCCGACAAATCTTACAGGAGTTATGTCCCTTATTTACTTTGAAAATTGATGATTTTTTGGTTTTCTACCAATTAAAATTGTTTGCCCCGAAAATTTTTTTCGATGGGTATGTATTGGAGGTCTCTGTCTGTCAGTCCGTCCGTCTGTCCGTCCGTCCGTCCGTCCATCTGTCCGTACCAACATTTTGTATTATAACTCTCGAACATCAGTTGTCGGATTTTAATGTTCTTTGGTATGGTGATAGGGCAGCTTGGGGGAACGGATGCCCTTGTACCTAGGGTTTTGTCCGACAAATCTTACAGGAGTTATATCCCTTATTTATGTTTTCCGTCCGTCCATACCAACATTTTGTATTATAACTCGAACATCCGTTGTCGGATTTTAATGTTCTTTGGTATGATGATAGGGCAGATTGGGGGGAACGGATGCCCTTGTACCTAGGGTTTTGTCCGACAAATCTTACAGGAGTTATGTCCCTTATTTCCTTTGAAAATTTATGATTTTTTAGTTTTCTACCAATTAAAATTGTTTGGCTGAACCGATGAGTTTCAAATTTTATATGCTGATTACTCATGTCAAAGTACAGGTCGCATTAAAATTGTTTGCCTGACCTGATTAATTTCACATTTCTTATGCTTATCATCAATTGTCGCTCGACATCCAGTGACATCTGATTATCCACATCTGAGTGCCACTTGGCTACCTTCGGGGGCATTAGCACACGCGTTAGCGTTGCTCTTGTTAATTTCATGTTGGATGAGAGGGTAGCTCAAGTTCAAGATAGAATTACCGGACACCATGCATACCATATTAGGCCACCAACAAACTGTGTAATGCATATATCTTGCCAACTATTTGATCTATACACAGAAATCACAATCAACAATAAATGAGAGAATTCTCCCCATTTGTTGATGTCTTTACCTTGTAACAGTTTATGAGACAGTGCATATTAGCACTCTCACATAAATTGTAGCAAAGCAAAGAGATGCAGACTAAATAATTTCACTTCGAAGGCAACATGACACACATTCAAACAATATGAAGCCTTTAAGTTTCCTAACCTGAACTTAATTCAAATATGAACTTCCAACACTCCATTTTACCATGTGCTGTACAATATCCTTAAGGGCACAGATTCAGGTTTTGTTCTGATCGATTTGTTAATTTTTTTTTATCAGTTATGGCTTTTGAGCTGCAGTAGCATAATAACGCTTTGAAATTTGGCAATGCTTATCTATAGCCAGTAGATTTGCATCTAGTCGGCAAGAAGATTATAATGATTATATGACATGGACACCTGAATTATGAATAATTTCATTGCGTCATTCCTCTGTAGTGTTGATGAACCATAACAAACTGGATGTGATCCAAAATATTTGTTTGAACCACTTTGTCAGGTGAGCGATTTAAGGTCACGTGGGGCCTCTTGTTTAGTTTCCGATCATTATTCCCTCCTTTTAAAAAAAGGGGAAGTGTTTAGTTTTTCGGTTTCCATTCATTTGAAATTGTTTGGCTCAACCGATCGGCTTCAAATTTTATATGCTTCATCATACTATAATTTGAGAAAGATTGTTCGTTTGTGTGTGTGTGTGTGTTTGTTTGTTTGTTTGACCCACTACTCCTCCAAAGTGCCTGGGCCGACTCCCACCAAACTTGCAGGGTATGTTGAGGGTGACTCCAGGATTGCCCTTAGGCCATACAAAGTTGATTGCCTGTTTCTCAGCCCATTTTTCCCACAAAGCATGCATGTGGGCCCACTACTTCTAAGTGCCTGGGCTGATTCCCACCAGACTTGCAGGGTATGTACTGGGTGACCATGGGGTTGCACTTAGGCCATACAAAGTTGATTGTCTGTTTTTCAAGCCACTTTTTTCCAAGGTGCCTGGGCCCTGTGTTGTATGCTCTGGGTGACCACAGGATTGTCCTTAGGCCATACAAAGTTGATTGTCTGTTTATCAGGCCATTGTGTGTGCTTGTTTGTTTGACCCACTACTCCTCCAAGGTGCCAGGGCCGATTCCCACCAAACTTGCAGGGTATGTTGAGGGTGACCTCAGGATTGCCCTTTGGCCATACAAAGTTGATTGTCTGTTTCTCAAGGCATTTTTTCCAAAAAACATGTGGGCAGGCCCACTACTCCTCCAAGGTGCCTGTGCCCATTCTCACCAAACTTGCAGGGTATGTTCAGGGTGACCATGGGGTTGCCCTTAGGCCATACAAAGTTGATTGCCTGTTTCTTAGGCCATTTTTTTAAGGTGCCTGGGCCCTGTGTTAGACCCACTACTCCTCCGAGGTGCCTGGGCCAATTCTCACGTTTGATGCACAATGTTCATACTTCACAGGTTGGTTGGGATCCATAAGTCAGTGGGTGTGGTCAGTGTTCCTATAAATAAATTTTCGGTTTCCATCCAATAACTCGAGTATCAAGCCCTTTACTGATGTTGATACCTTTGCGGTGGACATTAAATTCAATCAGAATTTGCTTTTACTTGTTTTATTAGAAATTTTATTATTTTATTTAATTTCTAAACATCAATGAAAAGTTTAAATCACAAGTGTCGTGCGTATTGAGTAATTAGCTGTTATTTCCTAAACCCACCTGCCGTACCGTCATATACATGTTTAATCATATCTATGCTTGTGTATGATTAGTTTCGTTTGGTCGTTTTTTTTTTTTTTAACTTTTGTACGAATTAGGCAGTTTTGACTTATTGTTAGTTACTTTTTATCTCCCGCCACTGAGTCGGAGGGAGATATTGAAATGGTGTCCGTCAGTCCATCCATCAGTCAGTCCATTTGTCCATCCATTTGTCACAAACTTTGTCCGGCTAACTCCTCCTACAGTTTTCATTTGATTTTATGAATCTTGCAGGAATGTTTGGTTACGGCCCTTGGTAATAATAGCTAAATTTCCATTACAAATGCTTGTCCTCTTAAAACTCCTACAATTTTCATTGGATTTTTACGAAACTTGGTGTGGAGTTTTAGTATGAAGTGTAGATGTGCATGTGGATAGAAATTTTTGATTCAACTAATTTTGCGTGGTTATGGCCCTTGGTAATAGCAAAATTCCTGTTGCAAATACTTGTCCGCTCAACTCCTATATTTTTTATTGGATTTTACGAAACTTCATGTGAAGTATCTGTATGATGCATATGTGTGCATGTGAAGAGGAAGTTTGGATTTGATGAATTTTTCCAGAGGTTTTGCCCTTATCAACTTAGAATTTACCAAAATTTCAGGTGTTTGGAGGATTTCTTCAGATGTGATTGAGGAAATTAAATGATATTTGGTCAATAACATTACTGGGTATGAAGACATGTCCAGGTTGACTTTGAGGTTGGTCCACATCTTTTTACCCCTGATAGGGTAGTATATAGGAATCGCCACTGTCATGCACATCATGTCCCATCCCATCCTTAAATACTTCAATACTCTTCCAAATTTAACCAAATAGACTTGCAACTAAATTTTATTCAAAACAAGTTGCCCAGCCCCATACAGGGCACAAAAGGGGAAATAACTAAAAAAAAACAATTTAAAAAATTGTTTGCTCCAAAATATGTTTTGAAGGATTTCAAGTGGAAAAAATAATGCCCCATTCAAAGCGAGCTGCTGTGCCCCTTAGGAAGGCACAAAAGGGGGAATAACTCACCCAAAATTAAAAATTTTTTTTGCTCCAAAGTGTGTTTTGAAGGATTTCGACTGATTTTATTCCTATCATAACATACAAGTCTGCGGGGGATACTCAGTGTCGTTAGACTCTCTTGTTTGTCTAGAAAGGTCATCTGTGTGTACAACACAGGTTAAAAATAAATAAATCAAGCTGTTTGCCAGCCATTTTAACCCTTTACCCACCAAATCGGCCACATCCAACCACGTAAATCACAAATTAAGCTGTTGAAAAATTCAAAATGTTTCAACAAATGTTAACAAAACCACATTATGTGCGTCCCTCATTGGAACAGACTCACCAAGCCCGTTCCAATGAGGGGTCACATGATTTGGTTTTGTTGACATTTTTTGGAAAATTTTGAAAAATGTAAATTAAAATAATAGATTTTTATATAGTCAGTGTTGGGTAAAGAGTTAATATCAGCATGGATAGTTTGTGGTGCATAAAAGTCCACCAAAAAAAAATATGAAAGAATCAATCAATCTATAGCTCAACTTGAGTATGACAGGAATTAGTACTTGCTGTCACCAAGTCAACAATAATAAATACGACAGGAATTAGTATTTTCTGTTACCAAGACAACAAAAATAAAAGAATTACTAAGTGACTACCACCTTGAATTTTGGACTGTAACCAAAAACACTCGATCTCAACCCACAGTGATACCAAAGGTACCTAAGAAGTTTCATGAAGATCAGTTCATAAATACGACCTCTAGCTCAAGCCGAATCTACATGTGCATATTAGTACCAAATAAATCAAAGTTTCTCTAATGTACACAATATATGCATGAGAAAAAAAAAACGTAATATATGTTTATGTATTCCATGTTACCAAACATTCGTACAAAAATTTATTCATATCAGCTCTTTTATATAGATGTTCTGTACAAAAAACCGATTGCACCTAATATCGGTACAAAATGGCCTTCAGTGGCCATTTTGAATTTTGGACTGGACCCAAAACATACATTCTCGTCTCACCGTGTTAACAAATGTACCCAAGAGGTTTCTTGAAGTTCTGTGCATAAATATGGCTTTTAGCCTGAGCCATATTGGCATTTGCAGTTACAGTGCTGAAAGTAACACTAAATAGATCAAAATTAGTCTAATTTGCATAATTTATGCACAAGAAAAAACCTGTATTATATGTGTGATGTATCCCATGGTACAAAAAATTTATAGAAAAAATTGTTCAAATTAGAGCTTTCATAATTATGGAAGTTAAGTGCACAAATCTGATTGCATCTAATTTTGTACAAAATGGCTGCCAACAGCCATCTTGAATTTCTGACCAAACCCTAAAACACTTTTTCTCATCCCACAGTGAGAACAAAAGCACTCAAAAAGTTTTGTAAAGATCGCTTCATAAATATGGCCACTGGCCCAAGCCGTATTGGCATTTGCACTTACATTGCTGAAAGTAACCCTAAATAAATAAAAGTTGGGGGCTCAGTGGTATCACAGTAACCGGTTCTTGTCGGATCATTGAAGTTAAGCAACGTAGAGCGTGGTTAGTAGCTGGATGGGTGACCATTTCAGCGACTGATTTGTGCTCCCACGTTGTGTCCTTGGATAATGACACTGTGTACTAAGGCATACTTCACGCTGATGGTGTGCAATGTCTTTAACCACTCTAACCCTGCCTGTGCTGCTGTGCAGAGTTGTGTTATGATGTTGCAGAGCTGACAGCTGGACGTTGTTGCTCGGTGGTCTTCTCTGGGTTCTCTGGCTTCCTCCACCTGTAAAACTGTCATCGACACAATATGAATTTGGCTGTTAATGTGTTGTTAAACCCCAATAAATAAATAAATAAATATTGGGTCATAAATACCTAATTTGTGCGGAAAATTTTTTATTCTCTCACCCCAAGAGAACTGCAGGAGCTGAAAATAAATAAAAATTAAACTGCCCGTATCTCCAAAACTATATGGCACTGAGAATTTTTATACGGTGTGAAGCTTTCTTAGGATTGGCAGAAGGAATGCTAAAAGAATTGCAATTGTTTTCATCATACAGAATTTTTCCAGGACTTTTAAAAAATCCTGATTCATTGTTTTTTTAACACTGTAGCTAATGGGAAAAACATTGCAGAATCTTCTCATCCAAACCCACTACTTCAGAAGCTTTCTTATTTGGGCTTCATATTGGAGCCCCAATTACACCTTAGTTCAGTATGAGAAATATTCTTTAAAAATCTGTTCTTTTCTGGTCCTCCTGTCAGAATCTTTTGGTATTTGGTTTTGGAGTTTCTTAGAAGGGGCAGATTGAAGTTTGTTCAAGTTCTGTTTTATTGATAAAATTGGGCTCAATAACCAATTCCTGCATCGAAAGCCCCGTAAAATGGGCAGTGATTGGCATAAATGATTGACCAAACTTGATAATATAATTATGCCTCTCTAATGTGGCTTTAGATGCTGAAAGTGTCTTTAAATTTCAATAAATATACAGATAAATAATTGAGTACCCAATGTAGGGATCCAACATATGAACACTCTGGGTTACTAAGTAAGGAAAACCATTTTATGTTGAAAAACTGTTAAAAACCACAAGGCAAAATCTGTCAATATTATCCGAGCATACTCAGGCCCGGTCTGTAGGGCCTCTTGTTATTTTAACACCCCCCCCCCCCCCCCCCCCCACACACACACACCTTTAACATTAACCATTCAGAGATTTATTTTCTAGGGAAGTAACTAAATATTGCCTGTCATTCCAACAGTTCATCTATGCATTCATTACAAGAGCTCTACACTCTGTATTGATGTGTAGACGTTTACAATACATACATGTACCTCTGTGATCAGGTCAGTACCTAGATGCCTGTCCTCCCTATACCCCACATGTACAGGTCTTATACAAGTTGAGCTACAGTGTCATTGACACTTTCATTATTATTGTTTGGCTATGATTTTGGGGATGTGGGTACAAATTTAAGTTTTGGGTCAAATAAAGTTTTGAGATCAGCTATTCTGGGCCGATGGAAAGCATCAGAAATGTACAAATTATCTCTTAAGCTTTTAATTTTTTCTTGGTTTATCTTTCAGTTGACAAAGCAAAGAGAAACAAATCTGGAAACATGATTCTTGACAAGAGGCAGTTTTGTTATTTTTGCCAAAAGTCTGTACTTAAATATTCCAGGCACTTAATGACAGTTCATAAAGACAAGTTCGAAGTAAAGCGGCTCCAGGCTTTCAAAGAAACAAAAGATAAAGAAGCAGACTTCCTTAAAGGAGTAAAGAAATTAAAATGTCTTGGAAATTTTGTACACAATATCAAAGAAATCGAAAAAGGTGGATCTAACATTATTGTTGTTAAAAGACCTATCAAAGATAGGGACATATCTGAATTTTTACCCTGCCCTCATTGTCTGGGATTTTATGTTTCTGGGGAGCTGTGGAGACATGAATCGGTTTGTGAATTAAAAGACACATCTCATCATGTGGAAGATAAAGGAAAGCAGAAACTCTCAGTGTTAATAAGAGCCAAGATTTTGCTAGAAGTGCTAGTGTAGTAGACAATGAAAAACATACAAAAAAAGACATTCTTTTCCAGAATTTAAAGACAGAAGTCTTAATGAAAGGTAAGCAAGACGATATCTACAAAACAATTATGAAGGATGAATTACTCCTAACATTCGGAGCAGTTTTGTTAAAAAAACTTGGACCCAGAAGATCATCAGACATATGTCAACGAATGAGGCAGTTAGCACGCCTGTCAATTACCCTAAATTCACAATCAGAAGAAAATGAAACTTTCATGACATATCTTTGTGGTCAATACTTTGACAAAATAGTAACAGCCACCGAAGAACTGTGTGGTTTACATGTGACGAGTGATGGCCGACGGGGATTCAGCACTCCTTCTTTAGCCATACGCTTGGGCCATTTGCTTGTAAAATTGGCAAATGTGAAGAGAGGAATTTGTTTAAGACGCCAAGATACAGTTGGAAAGGAAGAGAGTGACGTGTTTCTCTCCCTTCACAGTAGTGAATGGACTGATAGCATATCATCAAATGCTCTGAATAGTTTAAAGCGAAGAAAAGACCAGATGATACATTTTTTGCCTTTAACTGAGGATCTTCTGAAAATAAGGAAATATTTAATACAGGAGATACAGTTAGTTTCCCAAAATTTGAAAAATGATGCTGTTTACCCCAAGTGGCGAAAGTTAGCACAGATAGTAATGTCACGATTAATTACATTTAATAAACGAAGAGGGGGAGAGGTTTCTCGAATTCTCTTGACCTCCTACACTAACAGACCTGATTGGAGAAAATCTGCAAATTCAGAAATTATGGCCACTCTGCACCCATTAGAAAAAGAAATGATGAAAAGGTGAGTTAAACCAATGCTTCTGGCAAACCTGCAATTTATCAACAACTTTGACGCAAACATGACAGATACACTTATGTGATATCCAAGGGTAAAGGGCCTGTTTTGTGAAGAACTTTATCTTTGTGTCAGTCTGTCTGTGTGCCTCTATCCTTTGAGAAGCGCTCATGTAAATCTTTTTCATTATTACAAGAGTAATTGTAGAGCTGTCCCAGTTAACCGAAAATTCTACTTGAAGTGAGTTGTAGGAAGGAAAAAACTGAATTGTGCAGGTCTAATAAAAAATCATCATACTTTCCATAAAGTACCACATAATTCTCTGTCATGGCTGATAAAGTACTACCTGATGATAATTAGACACAGGGTTGGTGATTTTTTTTTTATTAGCTCACCCAAGGGGGCTTAACTGATCACTTGCCGCCCGTCGTCCATCTGTCTGTCCATCCATCCATGGAGACGAATTTAAATAAAAATGCCTGCCAGAAAATGTGTTTTCAATCCTGGATGGCTTACAGTATATCCATGGCTGAATGAATGATTAAGTGTACCGTCGATGCGAGAATGTCAAATTACCACAAGCAGCCCAACACTTGACAACAGGTACCGTAAGTTAATCAAAAGGACAAAAATGAACTTGATAGTTACCTGTGGATGCACACTCGTTTTTGAAAGGTGAACTGTGCTGAGAGCAGTTATTAAAAAACATGTCATAGTCGGCTTCTTAAAATGGAAAAATAGTCCTTGAAACCCCTGTGAGAACCCCGGGAAGTGATGCAGTGATTGTTTACTGAGGTAAACAAGTTCTTCTTTACTGGTAAAATAGGACCCGGTAACCAACGCCACAGAGGTGCAGTCCCTCAGCAAGTGGGCAACATATGCAAAACGATTGGCAAAACTTGACTTTATACCTATGTTGTGTCATTATATAGCCTGGATGCTGAAATGACGTTAAACACCAATAAATAAATAAAAAATAGTCCTTGAAAATGAATGACATAATCCTCAAAAAGTGCTTAAATAGTGCTTGAAGTTCATTTTGCAAAACCTGTACGAACCCTGTTCTTAACAATTTTAAGGCCTTAAAGGTTTAATATATGGGGTGGGGAAGGGGGGGGGGGGATTAAAACACAGCTTATGTGTAGATTTTTTTACCAAAGACCATGTTTTCAGCACATTTGTTTAGAAAAAAGCTTTTTTTCTTTTTGCTTGTTAAATTGATGGGAAATTTTTAATCTGTTGGAATGGAAACCTTTGAGCTCTCACAATCACTCTTCCCCAAGCAAAAAGCTTCCAACGCCAGTGGTACAAATCTAGATGTCGATTCGTACAACACTGTAGTGATCGAGTCGTATCAGCGAGGCTGGGGAGGGGGCGATCAAAAGTATATTCCCTTTCCATTAAAACTGTTACTAATGTTTCACAACACCAAGCTATCCAACAAAACGTTTAAAGAATTTTAGAAATGCCAGATTTCAGTTGATATCTTTGTATATGTAGGAGTGCACCCCAAAGTTGCTCTAATTTAAAAGTTAACACGATGTTGCACATAAATTATTGAACAGTTACAATTCTGGCCCAAAATGAGTAACCTGCACACTAAATATACTCTTCCAAAAAAGAAAGTGTGCATGCTAAAAAATAACACTAAAAAATATATATATCATTTCAATTCATGGAAATTTTATTCAATCACAGATGAATCAATTTGTGATCAACACGAGAAATTTCATTACGCTACGACAAATACTCTTGGTGCCATGAGAGTCAAAGACACTAAGGGTCAAACACAAAAGTCACACACTCAATATCTGGTATGACCTCCGTCTGCATCGACTACTGCTGTGCATCTATGCCTCATGGAAGTGAACAAGTTAGCATGGAAGTGTTGTGGGATGTTGTTCCATATTC
The DNA here is from genome assembly GCA_031216915.1 of Pictodentalium vernedei. Classification (NCBI taxonomy): domain Eukaryota; kingdom Metazoa; phylum Mollusca; class Scaphopoda; order Dentaliida; family Dentaliidae; genus Pictodentalium; species Pictodentalium vernedei. Next base: position 179,439,771 of record CM062296.1, read on the forward strand.
TGATAAGCTGTCTGAGTTCCACAAGCGTTGACAGTGCATGGGGAAGCCGGCGTAGCTGACGTTTCATTTCATCCCATACATGCTCAATGGGTGAGATATTAGGCGAATTTGCGGGCCATGGAAGAACATCCACTTGTTGTTGCTGCAGATACTGTTGAACAACACGAGCTGCGTGGGGTCGGGCGTTGTCCTGCTGTAGAATGACGCCGGGGCCGTGAGGTTGCAGAAATGGGACAACAACAGGTGTAAGCACTTCATCACGATATCTGGCTGCATTGAGATTGCCATCAATAATGGCCAGCTCAGTTCTGTTACGGGCAGTGATGCCACCCCACACCATGAGAGACCCTCCCCCATAACGGTTTCGCTCCACTACACATGGATCTGCGTAGCGTTCGTTTCGACGTCTGTACACTCTCTGGCGGCCATCTGATGATGAAAGATGGAAACGACATTCATCTGTGAATAAAACACATCGCCACCAGGATAAGGGATGCCTGAGATGTTGTCTACACCACTGCAGTTGAGCACGACGATGACGTAACGTCAAAATCGGACAAATTGCAGGTCTTCGAGGACGTAAGCCGTATTCTCTCAGCCGGTTGATTACTGTTTGAGGATGTATCCGTCTCAGGTTAGGGATGTTCCTGGCTGTCGTCGTTGCCATTTGTTGCCGGTTCCGGAGAAGCACGACACGGATATACCGATCTTGTGCAGGGGTGGTAACTCGGGGTCTCCCAGAGCGGGGTCGGTCTCGAACGTCATCATCTTGTGCATGTCGATGGACTAGCCTGTCTACAGTGTTACGGTGGCAGTTCAAATGCTGGGAAACCTCTCTGTGTGTTCTGCCAGCTCTAATCATACCCATGGCAAGGAGACGTTGATTCACTGTCAATCTTGGCCTGCTAATGTGGAGTCGTTTGAACAGCAGCACAAGTTTGAATGTGAACGATAGGAAGGCCTTACTTTATTGTTTAAATACCCAAGGATTCACACTGCTGCATGAATTTTCAGACTCTCCACGTGCAAAACATGCCTTTTCACAAACGTGCAGCACGTCATTTAACATTAATGCAATTTTAACGGGGAAAGCTGTTTTTGTGTTCAATATAACTTATTCATGAACAGGTTAACACTCTTTACACCTACGAAATTATTTTTTTGGAGTTGGATCAATTTCTGCAATGCACACTTTCTTTTTTGTATATAACTATGTTCCCTGGTATAAGGTGCAAAATTCAACCACACATGCTCACTCCAAAACTTTACCCTCAGCCGGTTGCTGAAGTGCCAGTTTTCAGTTAGATGTCTCTGTATATGTAGGAGTGCATCTCTAGGTTAATCTTGTTGAATGCTGAGGGGTTAACACGACGTTGCACGTAAAATGTATTCTCCCATGTTAGGCCTACTCAAGATTACAAGTATACACATTGGTTTCAAATATCAGCTACAATTCAAATGTAGGTGTGAAATTTAAGCTAGTTTAAAACATTTTCATGACGGCATCCTTTGTTATTACTGAAGGTATATTTGAGCTAATCTGCAGTCTCGATGATGAACAATGGAGTTCACTGAGGTTTAACAGTTGGATAGTCAACTATCCAACAGCGACACAAATGGATAGTTAACTATCCAACAGCTACACAAACGTGAACAGAACTCAAAACCTGGACCGTGTGTAACTCGGGTAACAGTAAAATGCGAGTATAGTGAAAATGACGATTGCTTTTAGGTCTCACATCACAACTGTTCCAAATTACATGCTTTATTTACAGAAAAAAAAATCTTATCGTTCTGCATTTCTTACACTATTTGAAGGCGCACAACGTGCGCACGCGCGCGCGTGTGTGTGTGCGTGGTTGGAGAGGGGAAGTGGTTGCGGGGACTTGAGAGTATTTTTTGACCAGGGACGGATTTAGGAACAGGAGGAATGGGCGGACACAATGGGCCCCACATTTGTGGGACACACACATTTGCAAGGGAATTTGGTCATATTTTTCAAGAACTTGCACAAATATACGACTGGCCTAAAACGTTAGTGATTTCCTCCTCCATTACAAGATTGGAAAAGCAGCTGGTGGATGGTAGGAGTATAGAATCGGTCTTTTGCTAAACTAAGCTGGGGAGACCCCTCGAACCTTATCAGTGGAGGCAGAACATTTCCTAACATCCAAACACGGCGTTAAGCTCTCCTGCGGTGCCCATGAAATCACATTTCGGAGAGAATGTTTTAGCCCCCCCCCCCCCCCCCCCAAAAAAACGCAGATGCAATATTTTGAAGATTTTGCTAAGGATGTACCATACATAAGCCACACAAAATGTGTCATTTGGAATTACTGATCTCTTTTAACAAATTTGTTCAGTTGTTTTGTTGCATAAATAATCCAATAATTGATGCAACTAAACAGCAACAAAATAATGGGTAAAGAACTCGTCTTCATTGAATCGTTCAGAGAAACCAACAAGAGGCACCAACGACTAGTTCATTGGTTATCGACCACCTGTTGTGCCCAAAATTTAAAATTTACCCAATTTTGGCGACAAAAGGTATGAAAAATATCTAACTTAATGTTAAAATTTCGAGTATTTTCTTCCTGCTCTTCCTCTAAGCTCAGTGTATTGTTCAAGACATTATCTGTGTCATTGTTACTCGTATTAACTTGTACAAACGTACTTTGGGTTCGAAAAAAAATTTTGTCACTGGACATATTTCGGTTGCCTTGAATGAGATTAAATCTTTAAAAAAGTCTTTTATTATAGGCAGTGACTATATCACGGGAGCTCGTGGGATAGCTAGAAGAGTATATATTGACTATTTCATGGGCGCCCATGAACTAGTCAACAGGCTATTTCACGGGCGGTCGTGAAATAGTGATGATATTATCCACAGGCTCTCTCTCTCTCTCTCTCTCTCTCTCTCTCTCTCTCTCTCTCTCTCTCTCTCTCTCTCTCTCTCGGGTTATGGATATTCGTCAATGGTGGCTAATATTTTAATGAGTTTATTTGGTTGCAGTCTTTCGAACATGGTGTGGAAATTTCTACCCCCATCTTATACATTTACAATACCGGTTTCCGACTGCGAGAATTGAATTCAATTCTTGAAGTCGGGAACAGATATTCTGAATGTATAGAATGAGGGTAGAGATTTATGCGGGGTATGGCTTGTGATACAAGGCACAATATTACCGGACCTCCATTCAGATCTTGGAGCCAAGAACAGGTATTGCGAATGTATAGAATGAGGGTAGAATTGTCTTTAATCCCTATACGGGACATGACTTACCGGGCCGCATTCATGGAAACTTTTTATTTGTTGGCGGGCTTTCGGACACAATGTGTGAACTTCTTCCCCATTTTTATACATTTACAATACCTGTTTCCGATTTCGAGAATTGAATACAAATTTGCAAAATTGTAATTAAGCAAATCAAAACATTTGAATCACTGGAGTTGCACCTTACTCAATTACGTAGCGATTACACAAACAAATATTCATTATACTAAACCAAACGGCTTCAGGAAATCCATGAATCATAACAGATCATGTGTCATCGATTTTTTTCTCAAAGCGCACAAGAGAGCATTCGACCTCGGTGACTATTGTTGTCTTATCCATTCAACTATCCAACTGTTGAATAGTTGAATGAATTATGACTTCAGTGGGGACCAGAGTAGGGGGAAATGTTTTAAGTAAGATAAAGAACTCGTCTTCGTTGAATCGTTCAGAGAAACCATCCCATCTCGGGCCTTTCGCCCCTCGACGGGATGGTTTCTCTGAACGATTCAACTCAGACTCCTTCTTTATCCATTACATAAATATCTGAAAGTGTATGGCTGCATTCGGGCATGTTCTTGTCAAAAGGTTACTGAGTGAAAGGTTACCTCGGCACGTAATATTCACGGTCCATATCACATACTCCTTATAAAGATTTACCCACTGGTGCCATTTGTCAGCTCAATATTGCTGAAAATAGAGACATACATTCCAGCACTACCGCAGCTGCAAGGTTAATGCAAACCATAACACGATCAAGACCTTTCCTGGCCAAGAGAGTCCATTACACACAAAAATTACACTTCATGCGAACCCATCAATACACGCATGCCCTATTTAATTTAATCAGTCGAGGCAGGAGTTTTTAGCTCACCTGACTTTCAGTCAGGATGAGCTATAGTGATCACTTTTCGTCCGTCGTCCGTGAACATGGTGTTTGCGACTTCTCCTCCAAAACCGCTAATCCAATTTAAATGAAATTTGAGATTCTTGTTTGTTATGACATCGCATTTTGTTTTTGTTCAAATCAAGATGCCCCGCCTCCTGGGTGGGGCTACGCCCTAAAGTGCCCCTAAATCTTAAAAAATCTTCTTCTCTCGAACCGGCAGTAGCAGAGACTTGATATTTGCTATGCAGCTTCCTTTCCTAGACTCAGATTTGTTCAAGAGAAGTTGGAGGGTCTATATTTGGCATTGTTATGGGAGGGGCAAAACTTTTGGCCCCACCCCCAATTTCTATTTTCTGACCCGAGAGTCTGATTTGAACCAAATTTTTTGTGAGGTCTTATTGGGTACCTAATTTATGCCAAACAATTTTTCCCTGTACCCCCGTGGGAACCACAGGAGCTAAAAATAGAAAAAAATTAAAACGCTCATATCTCCAAAACTGCACGGCTCTGAAACTTTTTATTTGGTGTGAAGCTTCCTTAGGACCAATAGAAAGGAATGGTAAAAAAAAACCCTAACGTTTTTTTTCTAAAGTACTTTTTTGGCACTTTGAAAAAGTGCTGAGTCAGCATTTTTTAACACTGTAGGTAAAGGGAAAACATTAAAGAATCTTTTTCTCCCAAACCACTGCTCCAAAAGCCTTGATGTTTTACATATAACATCTTTGGAACAATGATATGCATATTTGTTGAAATCAAATCCCTCTGTCCATATTTGGTCTCCCCATGGGAGCCCAAATGTTCCAATTAGTGCAAAATGAGGAATATACTTTAAAAATCTTCTTCATATCCACCAGTGAGAATCTTTTGATATTTGGTATACAATACCCTTAGGGAGTTCAGTTTCAAGTTTGTTCAAGCCCATTTCCCTGGGTTCATATTTAGGCTAAAATTTTAGGGTCCGGGTCCCAGTTGGGCCCTAGAAAATTTTGGACCAAAATTTCAGACCTGAGTGTTTGGTTTTTTACGCGTTTTGGACAATTTTAAGACAAAAAAAAATATATTTTTTTTTACACTGAAAACTTTGGGTCCGGGTCCGTCCAAAATTTGTACCCAAGTTTTGGGGTTTTTTATGTGTTTTGGACAATTTTAAGACAAAAAAAAATGAATTTTTTTTTACACTGAAAATTTCGGGTCCGGGTCCCTCCCGATGGAAGTTAGAAAATTTGGGTCCAAAATTTGGACCAGAGTTTTTAGCTCACCTGACTTTCAGTCAGGAGAGCTATAGTGATCACTCACCGTCCGTCGTCCGTCGTCCGTCGTCCTGCGTCCGTCGTCCGTCGTCCGTCGTCCTGCGTCCGTCGTCCGTCGTCCGTGAACATGGTGTTTGCGTCTTCTCCTCCCAAACCGCTAAACCAATTTAATTGATATTTGAGATAATAGTTTGTTATGACATCGCAATTTGATTTTGTTCAAATCAAGTTGCCCCGCCCGTGGGTAGGGCCACACCCAAAAAGTGTGCTGAAATCTTAAAAAATCTTCTTCTCATGAACCAGCAGTAGCAGAGACTTGATATTTGGTGTGCAGCTTCCTTTTGAGGTGTAGACTCAGATTTGTTCAAGAGAAGTTTGTGGGGCTATACTTGGCGTCGTTATGGGAGGGGCAAAATTTTTGGCCCCGCCCAAAATTTCTATTTTCCAAACCGAGAGGCTGATTTGAACCAAATTTTATGTGAGGGCTTATTGGGTCATAAGTAACTAATTTATGCTGATTTTTTTTTTCCCGTAGCCCCATGGGAACCGCAGGAGCTAAAAATAGAAAAAAATTAAAACGCCCATATCTCCAAAACTGCACGGCACCGAGAATTTTTATTTGGTGTGAAGCTTCCTTAGGACCAACAGAAAGAATTGGTAAAAAAAAATTGCCATCGGTTTTATCATAGGGTACAGTTTCGGGACATTGAAAAAGTGCTGAGTCAGCACTTTTTAACACTGTAGGCAATGGGAAAAACATTAAAAAATCTTCTTCTCCAGATCCAGCAGGCAGAATCTTTTGATATTTGGTATGCAACATTGGAGGGTGGATCTGATTCAGGTTTGTTCAAATCGGCCCCCTGGGTTCATATTTGGGCTCAGTATAGGAGCCCAAATTTGAACTTACTGCATTTCAGGCAAATTTCTTTGAAAATCTTCTTCTCCAGATCCAGCAGGCAGAATCTTTTGATATTTGGTATGCAACATTGTGGGGTGGATCTGATTCAAGTTTGTTCAAATCGGCCCCTTGGGTTTATATTTGGGCTCTGTATAGGAGCCCAAATTCGAACTTAGTGCATTTCAGGCAAATTTCTTAAAAAATCTTCTTCTCCAGATCCAGCAGGCAGAATCTTTTGATATTTGGTATGCAACATTGTGGGGTGGATCTGATTCAAGTTTGTTCAAATCGGCCCCCTGGGTTTATATTTGGGCTCAGTATAGGAGCCCAAATTTGAACTTACTGCATTTCAGGCAAATTTCTTTGAAAATCTTCTTCTCCAGATCCAGCAGGCAGAATCTTTTGATATTTGGTATGCAACATTGTGGGGTGGATCTGATTCAAGTTTGTTCAAATCGGCCCCTTGGGTTTATATTTGGGCTCTGTATAGGAGCCCAAATTTGAACTTAGTGCATTTCAGGCAAATTTCTTTGAAAATCTTCTTCTCAAGATCCAGCAGGCAGAATCTTTTGATATTGGGTATGCAACATTGTGGGGTGGATCTGATTCAAGTTTGTTCAAATCGGCCCCTTGGGTTTATATTTGGGCTCAGTGTAGGAGCCAAAATTTGAACTTAGTGCATTTCAGGCAAATTTCTTCAAAAATCTTCTTCTCCAGATCCTGCAGGCAGAATCTTTTGATATTTGGTATGCAACATTGTGGAGTGGATCTGATTCCAGTTTGTTCAAATCGGCCGCCTGGATTCATATTTGGGCTCACTATAGAAGCCCAAATTCGAACTTAGTGCATTTCAGGCAAATTTCTTTGAAAATCTTCTTCTCAAGATCCAGCAGGCAGAATCTTGTGATATTTGGTATGCAGCATCCTTAGGGGGCTGAGATTCAAGTTTGTTCAAGCCATGTCCCTAGGTCCATATTTGGGCTCAATGTGGGAGCTTGAATTGTAACTTTGTTCGAAATGAGGAATTTTCTTAAAAAATCTTCTTCTTCAGATCCAGCAGTCGGAATGGTTTGATATGTGGTGAGTAGCATCCTTGGGGGGGAGGGGGGATTCAAGTGTGTTAAAGCCAAGTCCATGGGTCCATATTTGGGCTCCCTGTGGGAGCCCAAATTATAACTTAGTCAATATGAGGAATTTTTCTTTAAAAATCTTCTTCTTCAGATTCAGCAGTTGGAATGTTTTGATATTTGGCATGGAGCAACCTTAGGGGGCTGAGATTCAAGTTTGTTCAAGCCAAGTCCCTTGGTTCATATTTAGGCTCACTATGGGAGCCTGAATGACAACTTAGTTCAAAATGAGGAATTTTATTTAAAAATCTTCAGATCCAGCAGATGAATGCTTTTGATATTTTTTATGCAGCATCCTTAGGGGGGTAAGATTCAAGTTTGTTCAAGCCATGTCCCTAGGTCCATATTTGGGCTGGCTGATTGTGGGAGCTCGAATTGTAACTTGGTTCAAAATGAGGAATTTTCTTTAAAAATCTTCTTCTTCAGATCCAGCAGTCGGAATATTTTGATATTTGGTGTGCAGAATCCTTAGGGGTGTGAGATTCAGGTTTGTTAAAGCCAAGTCCCTGGGTTCATATATGGGCTTCCTGTGGGAGCCCGAATTATGACTTAGTTCAGTATGAGGAATATTCTTTAAAAATCTTTTTTTAGATCCACTGGTCAGAATATTTGGATATTTGGTTCCAGCTTTTCTTAGGAGGAGCAGAAGCAACTTGTGGAAATCAATTCTCTGGGTTGCTATTTAGGCTACCATGTCAGGTGAGCGCCCTCAGGCCCCCTGGGGCCTCTTGTTTTGGTTTTTTATGCGTTTTGGACAATTTTAAGACCTTTTTTTTTTACACTGAAAATTTCAGGTCCGATGTAACAGCCCACCAAAATTTCAGACCTGAGTTTTTGGCTTTTTATGCGTTTTGGACAATTTTAAGACAAAAAAAATGAATTTTTTTTTACACTGAAAATTTCGGGGCCGGGTCCCTCCCGATGGAAGTTAGAAAATTTGGGTCCAAAATTTGGACCAGAGTTTTTTTGTTTTTTATGCGTTTTGGACAATTTTAAGACCTTTTTTTTTTACACTGAAAATTTCAGGTCTGATGTAACAGGGTATCTTACCCTGGGGGAGGGGGAAGATGCACTAGAGTATCTCCCCCCACCATGTGTATCTCCCACCCCCCGATATAGACTGTTCTGATATTTTAAACAACTCTCCCCGGTGGGCATAGAATGCTATTTCACTTACATGTATAAAGTAACAATGATTAGTGAATATGAGGTGGAGGGGAAGAGACACAGGCCCCACCCAAGCCCCACCCCCCCCCCTGTACTCCCTGTGATGTGTACATTGTAGATAGACACTATTCTGATATTAAAGTATGTTTGTCAAATTTCTTTTGCCACTGCCAATAAATATCTGAAATGAAACATTTTTGTGTGTGTTTTTTTTTTCCATTAAAAGTTTCTTCATGTTATAAGTACTGCCAATGAAGTCATAAAAATATTTACTATAGTCAGGGTACTCAAATCTATGGTATTCCACAATCATCATACTGCATATCAAGACATACCAATGTTATCCATGTTGAAAAAATTAGAGGTTGGGGAGGATACCCAGTACACTAGTGTATCTTCCCCTGGGGGGAGGGGGGGGGGGGGATACCGTGCTACACCGGATCCTGGTGGGATTGGAAAATTTGGGTCCAAAATTCGGACCTGAGCTTTTTGGTTGGTTTTTTATGCGTTTTGGACAATTTTAAGACAAAAACAAATTTTTACTGAAAATTCCGGGTCCGGGTCCAAATTTTCAACCAACCGGACATTTGTTTTTTTATGTGTTTTGGACAAGTTTAAGACAAAAAAATTTTTTTTTACATTGAAAATTTGGGCTCCGGCAGGTTGGGACTTGAAAAATCGGGAACTGAGTTTTTGTTTTTTAAAGTATTTTGGTAAATTTTTAAGAAGAAAAATCTTTTGTTTTCGATTTCGAAAATTTCTGCACAAAAATAAAAAAAAATTTGTTTTTTTTATGGGTTTATCTCAATTTTGGGATGTAAAAGTGCAAGTCACTTCAAGTCCCTGGTTTGATATTTAGACTACCCTGTCAGGTGAGCGCCCACAGGCCCCACGGGGCCTCTTGTTTCAAAATACATGGTCAATGCGAGAATGACAAGTCGACCTGAACAGTATTCTGGTGTTCACACCGCTCAGTCTGTATGTGTGTGGTGTTTATTCCAAATAAATATCAGCCATACATGTGTGCAAAATCGCATTGTAAAGAAAATATGAGACACCCTCACCCCCTCAAAAAAAAAAAAAACAAGCAAAAAAAAACCAAACATAACAAAAAAACCTGGAGCGAATTATACAGGTGCCATTTCTTCTGTGAACACTATGGTAACTAAACTATATATGACCTCAATAAACTAGGGTATGGTAAAAATAACCCCATTCCAATGCATTTGTCATATTCAGGTCAAAAACCTGTTCATCTCAGATAAATAAACTCTTTAACAGTCTGACAAGTTAATGTATGAACACGATTGAGGAATATACCTTTCGATCATTGAAAACGTGTGAAACGACCACCAGTGTTCGAAATACCGGGTGCACGCTGCTCCTGTGCACGTAGATTTTGCCCAGTGCATGTACATTGCATTACATACATGCACGCCGTGCATGTAGTTTATTTATCTCTGAGTAAAATCTGGAACCCATCCATTATAAAGATCACGATTCACAGGCAATGTTTTTTTCTAAACTTCTTTTATTCTTTGCCTTTCATCGATTGATTAGTTTCTGAATGACGGATTGACCTAGGACGACATTGTGGATATCTGCATCGGGAATCACTTCGAGTGCCACGTAATCACATCTGTTCAGATTAAAAATAAATGTTTTGTTGACAGTACACGCTGGTAAACTTGGGCTTCTCACTGCCTCTGTGTGCCCCACCCCCGACCTGGCCCCAAAGACCAAAGGTTTTCGTAAAGTGCTTCATTTACCACGGAACCAATGCTGTTCAAAGAGGCATTGGGACGTATTGTAATGTTGAAAATAAAAACTTAAAAGGCAACTCTAGTCTAAGACAGGTAACTAATTAGCTATCAAAGAAGTCAATTTTTTAAATGGAAATTGCTGACAATGCAGCTTCCCCCATGATTGACACCCCGTAATGTCTCACCAAATTTAATTTGCTTTGTTCCATGCCTGATTTTAAATAATATAAGTGATGTTAGACTTTGATATCACAAATCTTTTCAATTTTTTATCGACTTTCGGTGATTGAAACCTTTAAAGTCAAATTGATCACCAATATGGGACTGTTATGCCGACATGTCATAATATAAAAAAAAAAAAACATTTGACTCGTGCGAAGTTTAAGCCGCCAGTATTGCAGTATCTCTGGCGGTCTGCTGGTTTGGGGTTCCAGTAGGCAAACGTCCCCCGCGCGTCACTTAACTGTAACAAGTTAGTGTGACTCAACCTAAACTAAAATCAGACTACTAATTACTTATAATTGGACTCCTGTTTGGGTGCCCAAGAAGTTGCGTAAAACTGCCGATTAGTCGATGTCGACTCGACTTTGAAAATTCTCCACATCGTTGACGGAACTCACGTAAATTGTGATATTACACAAATGTATGATTCGATTTGATTTGATGTTTGATTTGATTGCTTGATTCGATTTGATATTCAATTTGATTAAAATTGCTGATTCGCATGGGCCTTATTCATAGTTATACCCCCACTCTCGAAGAGAATTGGTGTTATACTGGATTGACTGCCTCTGTCTGTCTGCTCAGATATCTCAACAATTGATTATCGGATCTCGATGAAATTTCATATGCAAGTTTGCTATCATGAAGGCTTTGAAATGAAGCTCATTAACATTTTATAAAATCTTCTCATGAACCAGCAGTAGCAGAGACTTGATATGCAGCTTCCATTTGAGGTGTAGACTCAAGTTGGTTGAAGAGAAGTTTGATTGGTAATATTTGCCATTGTTCTGGGAGGGGCAAGAATTTTTGCCCCGTTTAAAATTTTTACTTTCTGAAGTGAGAGGCCAATTTTAACCTAATTTATTATGAGGTATTATTGGTTCATAGGTACTTGATTTATATTATGCAAAAAAAAATATTCACGCAGCACCAAGGGAACCTCAAGAGCCAAAAATAAAAAATGCCCATATCTCAAAAACTGCACGACACTGAGAATTTTTATATGGCGGAATGCTTCCCTGGGACCAACAGATTGGAATGGTAAAAAAAAAAAAAAAATGCCATCGGTTTTGTAATAAGATACATTTTTGTGATTTTGAAAAAATGCAGAGTCAGCATTTTTTAACACTGTGGGCAATGGGAAAAAAATTTAAAGAATCATTTTCTTCCAAACCACTCCTTTGAAAGCTTTCATGTTTTACATATAACATCTTTGGAACATTGATTCACATCTTTATTGAAATCAAGTCCCTCGATCCATCTTTTGGTCCCCTATGGGAGCCCAAATGTTCAAATTAGTGCAACACAAGGAATATTCTTTAAAAATCTTCTTCTTCGGATCCACCAATCAGAATCCTTTGATATTTGGTATGCGGCATCCTTAGAAGGGTGAGATTCAGGTTTGTTCAGGCCAAGTTCCTGAGTTCATTCATATTTGGGTTCCCGAATTTGGGAGCCTGAATTATAACATAGTTCAATACAAGGTTTGTTTTTTATGAATCTACTTCTTTGCATCCACCAGTCAGAATCTTCTGATATTTAGAATACAGTATCCTTAGGGAGGTGAAATTCAAATGTGTTCAAGTCAAGTCCTTCGATTCAAATTTGGGCTCCCTTTGGGAGCCCAAATGATAACTTCATTATAACTTCTAAAGTTAAAAAAACATTTTTTTTCGGATCCCCCAGTCAGAATCTTTTGATATTTGGTGTACAGCATTCTTGGGTGGCTGAGAGTGAGTTTGTTAAAGCAAAGTTCCTGAATTCATATTTGGGCTCACCGTGGGCGCCCAGATTATACCAAAATTTCTCTTTTTCTCAAAGGGTCAGTTTGAGCCAAATTTGATATGAGGGCTTATTGGGTCATAAGTATCTAGTTTATGACAAAAATGTTTTTCCGATCATGCCGTGGGATCTTCAGGAGCTAAAAATGAGAATTTTTGTTCAATATGGTGAATATTCTTTAAAAAACTCTCTTTTTTTAAGATCCATTGGTGAGAGCTTTTGATATTTGGGATAAGTTTTTCTTTGGAGGGGCAGATGCAACTTGTCAAATTAAGTCCCGGGTTTGATATGTGAGTTACCATGTCAGGTGAGTGCTCTCAGGCCCCCTGGGTCCTCTTGTATTCATTTTCACACCCTATATTTTTTCTGACATTTTTTTCTACTTCACAGGTTGGACTTAGTACAAATACCCGGGAAAAAAAACAGGAAGGTGCCAGTTTTGATAACAGAGGATGTCAGACATGCATTAGATCTTTTAATTTCATGCCGTGAGGCAGTGAACATACCTGCTACAAATCCATATCTGTTTGCCAGCAAGTCTACTTCTGGTTACCTGGATAGCTGGCAGGCATTAAACACTGTGGTTACAGAGTCTGAAACTAATCATCCGGAAATGGTGACATCCACTAGGCTTAGGAAATATAATGCTACTGTGTGCCAGGTATAAGTTGCCTTACAGTGATTTTCGTGTTACTCTTATTGTCACAAGCATTTTACAGGCATCTTCTTGATAAGCCAATGCCATTGGCTGAAGGATGTTGTCCTTGTCAAGTTGTGGATTCATTATAAAGATGTTTTGGAAAATCATTTGTTCCCCACTTCAACATACTGATTTCCACCATTTCAAAGATGAAACCCTATGAACGTGATTTGTTGTTGATAAATTTCAGTGTCCAATATACACGTTAAGTTTCAAAAATGACATGCGATGAGATTCATCCATGTGAATAAATGTGGACACGTCAATTCGTCCAGCTGCCCCCAGCCCCTGAATTTCCTGACTGAATGCCTTAAAAATGTACCCATTACTGTCCCCATTGCCTCTCCCTTCCAAAGTCTACCTCTTTCCAAGGCAGTACTTGGAGAGGAGATTAGGGCTGAAACGGTTAGTAAATTTTGTAACCGGTTAATCATTTAGTAGTAATTGTTCCATTACCGGTTAATCGTTTACCTATGCATGTAGATGGCGAGACAGAATCTGCGGCATTATCGGCCCTGGTCTAAGGGGTCTGGAAATGTAAATTTAGTGATTTGTGGTATATATGCTTAAAATATATACCATAAATCTCTAAATTTACGTTCACAGACACCTGGGGCCTGAGTTGGTAACTTTGGTGTCATTGATAAAAGATAAAAAAGTAAACATACTACCTGGAAATTGCTGAAATAATCCTGAATTGTGCCGTAACAGGTCAGTGTGACCAAAATTGATCATCTCACTCATCTGTCCCATATATCCTTACTTTTCCTCTTGAAATATTCTAATTCACATGGAATAATTCACAGTTGATAAACCAATTATGATTTATAAATACGCTGGTAGTTTTCAATTTGCAAAAACCAACTTCTCCCACCATTATGCATACCAGATGTTTCATGGTCACAACAGCGGGATTTCCCCCAATGTATTTGGGAACGGGAAGATTAGGCCTTGAGAAGATTCAGTCTTTTGCAGATTCGGCCCCGGGAAGATTCGGCCTGGGAAGATTCGGCCTTACGTGAGATGGAATGGTACCAAGTGTTATTGAGTGAGTGTACAAATTATTTCATCTATATTCTTCAATCTATAGATTTTTAATCAAGATAGGAAGAGAGAATAAAAAGCGATGGGAGAAAACAAATATGTTATGTTGTACTCGCGTTTAGTTTGAAACCCAAGTGTTGATCCAAGTTATTAGAATCCTTCCCTAAACCCACAAACTTGTGCACAGTTCCATAACTTTTTCACAAATGATAATAATCTTGCATGGGGTGCTTGCTCTTGTTTTGATAGTATAGTGAAACATTCGAGTTGCTAATCGTATCAAAACAAAGCTTTCTTTCAATGCCTTGTTAAGAATCTGTATTGGAGTATTATAATGACATCTTGTTTACACAAGATATGGTTTGTTGCTGCCTCAAATGTTTACCGCTACTGAATTACATCTCAGGGATCAAAAAGGGGGCAATACCTTTAAAATACATCAAATGTAACTGTTAGATGCTGTTAAATGTTGTAAAAACAATGACAACAACGCTGTGTTGAGTGCCGTTGAGTGGTGTCAAAATTTCCGTAATGCCAAGATAAAAGACATCATTTTTAGGGTCGGCTCTCCACAATGACAGATTGTATTGTGAATTTATTGTAGTTTGTTGTGTTTAAATTATTTGAAATTATACTTTGGGATTTTTAAGGATTATCATGTTCTGAACGTCATTTTGAAAGGCTTATTATTTTCTAAAAACGGTGAGTACACCTGAATTTTTATTTCGATACTTCATTTGTCTTTTCCGGAATTCAAAAAATGCACTAAAATTGATAGTAATTGATTTCAATAAGCATTAAAAATTGAAAAAAAAGATTAAAGGGCTCAAATTGTTTTTAAAAATCAGGAAGATTCGGCCTCGAAAGTGGGAATATTCGGCCGAATCTTCCCACTTATTTTGATGGGGCCGAATCTTCCCGAAGCCGAATCTTCATGGACCCTTGCACACATATTCAGTGCCATGGACGCTTCCCCAGTTCCCAGTCCCCCACCTTTTCATTTCCGACAGTTACGCCCAACCTGACACAGTAGTGACACACTGTGAGTCTGACAGTACTAAAAACTAATTATTCAGGACAATGTCATTTTATAGAAATTATCCCCAGAATGCCGAAATTGCTGGAAAATACATGTGTGCAAGATAAAAATATCTAGTTTGAAGCAAAAAGTAACACAATATAATTATTTGTATACCTGTATTTGCAATTTTTTAATGCATAGCAGGGGGCGCGGTGGCTCAGTTGGTAGAGTTGCAGGCTGCAAACCGAGAGGTCCTCGGTTCGAATCCCGGCTGCGGCATCCGCGTTGTGTCCTTGGGCAAGGCACTTCACCCCACTTGCCTTAATGGGGGCACAGTGACGCTGTGTACTAAGGCGTACTGCATGTCGATGGTGCACATGTCTTCGACCGCTGCTAACTTGGTTACTACGTTGGAGAGCTTGGCAGATGCTCGCTGCTGCCCGGTGGTTCTCACCGGGTACTCCGGCTTCCTCCACCAGTAAATCTGTCCGACATGAGATTGCCCTTGTTGCAGAAAGTGTCGTAAAACCCCAATAAAAAAATAAATAAATAATGCATAGCAGCATTTGCTTAGCATAACGTCCTGCGTTGTATGATATAGTTAGTAGTTATAAGGCTAGGGTTACCATAGGTGGATCGAAGGGGGACGCTCCCGCCTCCCCCTCCTCTCCCCCCCCCCCCCCATGGATGGGCCAGACAGAACCATTGGGAGTTGATTACAAACTCACATATACATGTTTTGCAGCTCAGATGTTGCTTCACATCAAGTTGGCGTCCCCCCCACCCACCCCCCCACCCCCTTTGACAAAATCCTGGATCCGCCCCTGGCCCCTGGATACAACTTACACTACAGTGTGAATATTTATCCGTCTGTCGTATACGTCAGTGGATTGGAATGAAAATAATATATATGGTTACATCTACGTGTGCATTGAACTTGGCAGATAAACTAGTCTACGGAAAGAATGTGTGACATTGACGCTTGGGGAGACCAGGAGTCTGCCTTGTCGATTTCACAAGACACACAGAACATCAAAGGGCACTGTAAGGCTGCCGACATTAACATTTTGAAACAACATTAAAGCTACATGTGACAGTCCAAATAGGCAAAGTTGTGGGATAAAACAGAACAAAAGTAATATTAAATACAGTTCAATTGCATTTATTGTCTGATGCTCAGCTATCTGCCATCCGAAATCTGCGGGAGATTACATTCATGTTTAAGTGTTTTTAGCTCACCTGAGTGAAAGTCAGGTTGAGCTTTAGTGATCACCCTCCATCCGTGAACATGGTGTTTGCGTCTCCGCCTAAATCACTGAACCAATTTCGGTGCAATTTGGGATTTTTGTTTCTCCTGAATCCCCCCCCCCCCACCCATCCATCCATGGGGTGGGGTGGGGAGGGGCACACCCAAAATTGAGAAAAAATCTTTAAAAATCTTCACGTGAACGAGAAGTAGCAGAGACTTGATATTTGGCATGCTGCTTTCTTTTGAGATGTAGACAGAGATTTGTTCAAGATAATTTGGTCGGGTAATATTTGCCTTCGTCATGGAGGGGCAAACATTTTACCCAAGCCAAAATTTCTTTCTCCTGAACTGTGAGGCCTATTTGAGCCAAATTTGAATAAGGACTTAATTTATGCTGAAAAATATTTTCTCATCGTCCTGTGGGAACCTCACGGAATAAGACTGGAAAAAAGATTTCTCCAAAACTACATAGCACAGAGAGAATTCAAAATTTGTTTGAAGCTTACTTATGACCAGCAGAATCCCCATCAGTTTGATCATAAGGTACTTTTTGGGTCTTTGAAAAAGTGAGGAGTCTGCAATTTTTAACACTGCATGTGGTTAATGAAAAAACATTAAATAGTCTTTTACTCCCGAACCGCATTTCCAAATGCTTTCATATTTCACATATAACATGTTTAGAAGGTTTTTAAATCAAAATCAGGGATCGCTGTAGCCTGAAACAAATTACAAGCCAGCTTACAAGTCTAAAATAAAAAGATAGGAGCCATATTTGAAATATGCTAGCTTTAAAATGGACAGAAGAGCCACTTAAGTAACGATTTGTGCGGCCATCTGTCCATCCACCCATCTTTCACGCCGTCAACAATTGGGTATGGCTCGGGCTAGAGAAAGTGTATATAAACCGATCTTTACAAAACTTCTTGGGTACATTTGTTATGACTGTGGGACGAGAATGAGTGTTTTTGGGTGCAGTCCGAAATTCAAGATGGCTGTACCAACGATGCAGAACTTCCATATGAAACCTCTAATTTGAATAATTTTTTGTAATAATGTTCAGTGCCATGGGATATATTACATATAATACAGGTTTTTCCTGTGCATAAATTATGCAAATTGGACTCCCCGTGGGAACCCCGGGAAGTGAGGCAGTGCTTGTTGGGTGGAAATGTTAACAGCATATTTTGTGATCTCCCCAGCAACATTCAGCTATTTTTTTTTAGAATTTCATACATGTTTTAAATGGATTCGCGGGAAATTATTTCGCGAGAATCATGGTAGATTCGTGTGATGCCAGACAAATTTTAAGCCCTGAACATACATTCTCATCCCACGGTGATAACAAATGTACCTAAGAAGTTTCTTGAAGATCGGTTCATAAATACAGCCGTATTGGCATTTACACTCACGGTGCTGAAAGTAACACTAAATAAATCAATGTTAATCTAATTTGCATAATTGATGCACAGACAAAAACCTGTATTTTGTGAAGGTCAGTTCATAAATACGGCCTCTAGCCTGAGCCGTATTGTCATTTGCACTCCCCGTGCTGAAAGTTACACTAAATAAATCAAAGTTAGTTTAATTTGCATGAATTTATGTGCAAGAAAAAAAACCCTGTATTATATGTGATGTATCTCATGGTTCTAAACAAGCATACAAAAAATTATTCAAATCAGAGCTTTCATGTGTGTACAAAATGGCTTCCACCTGCCATCTTGAATTTCAGAACAGACCCCAAAACACACGTTCTCGTCCCACGGTGATAACAAAGGTACTCAAGAAGTTTTGTGAAGATTGCTTCATAAATACGGCCTCTAGCCCAAGCCGTATTGGCATTTGCACTCCCCTTGCTGAAAGTAACACTAAATAAATCAAAGTTAGTCTAATTTGCATAATGATTTATTTATTGGTGTTTAATGTCACATATTTATGCACAATGGCTAATGGTGACACAACATGGAGATAAAGTCAAGTTTAATCAATCATTTATACCCCATGTTGCCCATTTTAGAGGACTTCCACCCCAAGCATGGGTGACTGGGTCCTATTTTACCAGTAAAACAGAACTTGTTTACTATAGTAAACACGCACTGCTTCAATTCCTATGGTTCCCATGGGGACCCTCACCCGGACCACAATCTGATAACACATTTTATTATCAACACTCACTAAGAATAATTTTGCCCTCCTGCAGTCTGTTTTCAAAGTTGTCAACAGTTGTATGTACACAACAGTAATCATATCCTGTCCAACTGAGCTCCATGAGTTCCACTAAAAATCATTTTGCTCTTATACAGTCACATTTTCAAAGACTGTCAATAGGTACTTGACAGTAATCCTTTATAGCCTGTCAGACAGAGCTCCTTGAGTTATGTCAAACAAAACTTAACAGACAAGTTGTTTCTGATCTGCAACCTGACAACATATGATATTCTTAACTTTGAGATTAAAAAATTATTTTACCCTAATGCTGTTCTAAGTTCTGAAAGTTGTCAACAGTTGCATGCCAGTGATCTGTTATATCCTGTCAGTCAGAGCTCTGTGAACTCTGTGAAGCAAGATATAACAAACAAGTTCCTTCATACGCACTGTCATGCAGTCACTGTTTTCAGTGTTGTCAACAGTTACATCACAACAATATAATATATCCTGTCTGACAGTTTTCAATGTTATCAACACTTCATGCACATGGCAGTAATCTGTCATATCCAGTATGACAGAGCTCTGTGAGCTCCACTAAAAATCATTTTGCCCTCATCCAGTCACAGTTTCAAATAAGTTTCAACATTTCCTTGGAAATCTGTTATAGCCTGTTGGAGCTCCACGAACAGGGACCGACCTCGACGAGCACCAGTGCAAATTAGGTTCTTAGGGTTCCTGACCTGACTTTTAAATCTCAGACCCAGGCTTCGTAATTGGTGCTTAAATTCTAAGGTCTTATTTCAGATTTCGTCATTTCATAATTTTCTTTCTGAGGGTAATCTAGAGGTGTTTTCATGATTCATTATTATCATTTATTGTGGTTTTTAAGCACCTTAGCGCTTCGATCACTGTTTTGGGCACATTAATCCTCACATTGGTTTCTGATCAAGACTTCAACAGATAGCAATGTGAAGATTAATGCTTGCTGTGGTGTACTAAATAAAAGTCATGAGAACAGATATTATAAAACTGCAGTGTATGTTACAAACAGCAGTGTAACTCCACAGGTCTGAATCTGGCGAGTAAATTTTAAAAATAGGCTCCATGACTGGTGTGTAATTTACACAGTTCTGATCGGTGCCTGCATGAGCTGTGTTAAACATATGATATAACAGACAGGCTGTTCCTTCATGAGTGTTATTGCACCATTGTTGATTTGAGATTTTTCATCAACCAGATGTGATGTGAGATACTACTGGGTGCTAAGTACGTTATTTATGCAAAAACTAAATTTTAAGCAGACCTGTGGTTGCCACAGGAGCTAAAAAAATATTCAACAATTCAAATGCCCTTATCTCAAAAACTACATGACACTGCAAATTCTTTGTTTGGTATGCGGCTCCTTTAGGAACAACAGAAAGAATTTTTTTTTTAAAAATAGCTATTGGTTTTGCCATGAAGTATAGTTTTGGGACTTTGATAAAGTACTAATTCTTCATTTTTGAACACTGCTTTTAATGGGGAAGTATCTTGTTCCAAACCACTGTCCCATATTTTTCCATATTTATTATATGACATCATTTGAAGTTGTTGTGGAGTCATGGTAACCGGTTCTTATCAGATCACCGAAATTAAGCAACATCGAGCGTGGTTAGTGAGGAGACCATTACAGCAGCCGAATCGCACTTCCACATTTGTCCCTGGGCAAGTCACTAAACCCCAATTGCCACTGTGGGGCTGCAGTGGCACTGTGTACTGATACGTACTGCACATCGATATTACACATTCCTTCAACCTACTTTGGAGTCTTGCCGATACATGCCACCGCTCAGTAATTCTCTCTGCATACTCTGGCTTCCTCCACCTGTAACTATGCTCAATATGAGATTACCTAGCTATAGAAAATGTCGTAGAACCCGAATAAACAAATAAATAAATATGACATCATTCATATTTGGGGGTTAAATGCTAATATTAATGCTTATTACCCTTTTCCAATTTAGATTTGTTGAAATTAATTTGGCTGAGTCCTTGGATGGAGGATGGGTGCAAACCCAAAATATATCCAAATCTAAAAAATTGTTCTCATTTACCAGCATTGGCAGGAACATGGTATGTTGTATGTAGCTTTTGATCAGGTGAGCATCTCGGGGCCCAGTGTGTCCTCTTGTTCTAATTAGTATAAAAATTGTCTTCAACATTTGGAAAAAAGTTTCCTCTTAGGTCAGTTACATGACTACTTCCTTGAGTAGTTAAATTCCCCAAAACGTCTTCTCGTGGCATGCTACAGTGTCGAAAAAGTCAACTTCTTCAAGATAATAAGCCATATAAAATGTTATGTGCTTCCACTTTATGTGGTAATTGATCTTTTTAACTTCTCTCATCAGCCAATCGCTAATTGAGAAACCTCGATTGAAGGTCAAAATGCGATATGGACATGTGATCCTGACAGATGACTCTAATTGAATAGTTATTTTACCCTCCCATAACTCAACTTCAACAGACGTTTTGTTACACAAATGATCCTGTCTTCCATACTTGTGAATGTGGTGTTTGCAGACATTTCTCAAAACTGTATGGGCAACTTTCACAAATCTTTCTGATTCTATTCACTGGCCAATGAAAACATGTCAAATTGCCCAATTAGAGTTTTGTGTCTACGGGCTTGGTGGTATTCATATATAGGTTTGGCTTATTTATCAGTATTTTAGGAAGATTTAGCATGGTCTCCAGACCATGCATTTTAATACAGCCACTCACCAAGACCCATAAAAGGTCCCTAAAAAATTTCTGTGGTCAATTAATTGGCAAAATAATTAAATATGAAACATGTTATCAAAGTTCTTGTGGCATGCTTTCGTAAAGTATATGGCTTTTTATATCTGTGCATGGTTCAAACAACTGTGCATGATTCGAGCATTCTGAGTAATTCAGAATGCTGTCCAAATTTGTTCATAAAGGTTGTTTCTAAAACCTATGTCGAAACTATGCTTCAGTAAACACTTCCTTTTGTTAATCATTCAGTCCGAAGTTGAAAGTTACAAAGATGATGAAAAATTGTATCCATTTAAAATCACAAGTAATCTTTGCTGGTACATGCCAAAATGAGAAATGGGACTGTGAGTGATTTCAAAGGCCAAGAAAATATATGTTATTGATGAACAGTGTTATTTGTTAATCTACTATTATATGCAGTAGAATAAAAGCAGCGTCAAATGAAAGATTTATGCATCAATTCGGCTCAATTCCTCGTACCTGACCATTTTGCTCAACAAACATACAAGCTTGGCAGAGGTTGTTTTGTTCTAATATAATTGACGTTCAAAGTATAATAAGCCAGCTATGTAGTATTTTACTTTCAGCATTGCTAATTATGATTTCATTGTTGTTCATTATTAAACAAAATCATGAAAAATGATTGGAAAAGAATCTTTGAAAAAATCAACCCTTATCTTTGAAGATAGGCCATGTAAGTGCTTTTTACAGGGCCAATTTTTAAATGCCGTTATTTTAAAATCCAAGCAATGGTTATCTGTACAATATTCTTCATCAACAACAATCAAACACCAACATTGCCTTGAAGAACAATTTCACAGTTCGTTAGTGGTCAGCTACTCTAGACTCATGACAATTAGAAGTGAAAAGACATGTAGTTAACAAATAATGAATGCTTTTTATGCCACTAGATTGGAAATAGTAAAAGCGCCAACCCTCAGACATTCAAGTTGGATGTATAACTACACAAGGCTGTGCTCTAAACAAGAATTTTACAATACTGACGGCACAGTATGTTCGGTTTATCTCGGTACTCTACCAATATTTTGCACAGAGTGCTATGTAATATATAAATATAGAAATCACTATAAATTTATCATTTTCCAGTTATTTGATCTGAACAATGGAGAGTTGGAATGGTTGGCAAATCACATGGGCCATGAAGTGCAGATACATAAAGACTTCTATCGACTGCATGATTCAACCATAGAGATGACCAAAGTTAGTCGAATTCTTACGGCAATAGATTCAGGAAAAGCCCAGACTTACATTGGAAAACGTTTGGAAGATATCGGATTGGATGGTATGTGAATTATTTTTGTTTGCAAACTCAAACCTTTCCTCAGGCATTTCAGCCACTCTTTTAAGAATTTGAGCTGATTGAATTGCATCTCTCCATCCATGTATTCTTCTAGATTATAACATCACTATTGGTGTAGGCCATCATGAAATTTGATACTGATGTTCAGTATGACAAACTCTTTCAAAAACTTTTTTTAGCTCACCTAAAACGTTGTCAGCCGTTGTAAGCTTTACATTATCAACTTCTCCAAAACCACTGGACCATTTTTGTTCAAATTTGGGGTAAATGCTTATTACCCTATTCCAATTCAGATTTGTTCAAATTAACCTTCCATTGGGTAGGGCCAGCTCTAAAATGAGCCAAAATCTTAAAAGATCTCATGAACCAGCAGTAGCAGAGACATGATATTTGAGTTGTAGCTTCCATTTGAAGTGTAGATTCAGATTTGCTTAAGAGAAGTTTGTGGGGCAATAGTTGCCATAGTTAGGGGAGAGCCAAGAATTTTTACCCCACCCCAAATTTCTATTTTCTAAACAGTCAAGCTGATTTGAACCAAATTTGATGTGAGGTAGTAATGGGTCATAAGTACTTGATTTATGAAAAAAAAATTTCTCGCTGACCTGTGGGAACCGCAGGAGCTAAAAATAGAAAGAAATTAAAATGGCCCTATATCGGAAACTGCATGGCTCAGTGTTTTTTTTGTTTGGCGTGGAGCTTCTTGAGAACTAGCCAAATTGAACAGTAGAAAAAATCCCAATCGATTTGGTCATAAATAACTTTTCCGGAACTTTGAAAAAGTACTGAGCCAGCATTTTTTTTAACACTGATATGAATAGGAAAAACATTAAAGAAGCTTCTTCACTAAAACCACTGCTTTCATATTTGACATGTAACAGCTTTAGAAGGTTTCTTAACAGGTTTGATGAATTCCTAACCCAGGGTCCATATTTGAGCTCTCTATGGAACCCAAAAGTGGTGCAATATGACATGTATTCTTTGAAAATCATCTTCTTTCAATCCATCACCTAGAATATTCTGATATTTAGTATGTAGCATCCTTAAGGAGGTTAGAATCAAGTTTGTTCAAACTAAGTCCCTGGCTTCATATTTGGCCTCCCTTTGGGAGTTTTGAACTCTTAACTTGGTGCTATGTCAGGAATAATCTTGAAAACTTTTCTCCTCCATATCTGCCAGTCTGGATATTTGGTATCCATATTCCGTAGGCAGTGGAGATTCCAGTTTCCAAAAACAATTCATATTTTGTCTCCTTTGGGAGCACAAACTCTAACTTAGTGTAATATGAGGGGTAATCTTAAAATCTTCTCGAGACCTACAAGTCAGAATCTTTTGATATGTGGTTTACATCATCTTTAGGAGGTGGAGATTCAAGTTTGATCAAACCAAGTCCTTGGGTTTATATTTGTTCTCTTTTTGGGAGTCCAAACTGTATGAGGTGTTATCTTGAAAAGTCTTCGCCAGATATACCTGTCAGAATCGTTACATATTTTGTATGCAGCATCTTTTGGGGTTAAAGAGTCAAGTTTCTTTAAACCAAGTCGCTGGTTTCATATTTGGGATCCCACTGGCCAATTGTGGGATAGTGCAATATGAGAGGTAATCTTCAAAAATCTTCTCCTTCAGATCCACCAGTCAGAATCACTTGATATTTGGTACGCTGCATCCTCAGGGAGTGGAAATTCAGGTCATAACTCTGACTTCATGCAATACGAGGGTAATCTTGCTAAGTTTTATCCAGATCGACCAGTCAGATATTTGATATGTAGCAACCTCAAGAGGAGTGAGAGTTGTATGCACCTTCTTTTTGAGGTGCAGACTCAAGTTTGTTCAAAAGAGTTTGATAAGCATTATTTCCAATCATTATGGAAGAGGCAACAAATATCAAATATTGCCTATTACTGTCTGTTTGTGGTCTTAAATCTTCTTTAAATGACTTGTCAGGTAAGCAATCAAGGCCCGTTGGGTTCTTTTGTTTTCCAGCTCAATGAAGTGAGCTTGATATGCAGAATCTTTAGACAAGTGAGATTCAAGTTTGTTCAAACCTAGTCCCTGGGTTAATATTTGGGTTCCCTGTGGAAGCCAGATTTCTAACTTCATGCTGTATACCGGATATTTTAAAAAAAATTTCCTCCAGATCCACAAGTCAGAATCTTTTTATATTAAGTGTACAGAATCCTTAGGAGGGTGAGGTTCAAAGTTGCTCAAACCAAGTATCTTGGTTAATATTTGGGCTCCCTGTGTGGTTCCAAATTCTTCCTTAGTGCAATTTGAGGGGTAACCTTTAAAAATCTTCAAGTTCAGACCCACCAGGCAGAATCTTTTGACATTTGGTATGTTGTGTTCTTAGAGAATGGGCATTCAAATTTGTTCACTCCCAAGTCTCTGGGTTTATATTTGGGATTGTGTGTGTGTGTGTGGGGGGGGGGGGGGGGGGGGGGGGGGGGGGGGGGGGGAGTCAATTCTAAATTGGTGCACTATGAGAGGTAAACTTTAAAAAAAAATCATATTTGGTGTGTAAAATCCTTAGTGGGTGTAGATTCAAGTTTGTTCAACCCTCTTGGGTCCATACTATTCTGATCCAGTGCTATATGGGACCTTTTTAATTAAAAATCATCTCCAGATCGACCAGTCAGAATCTTTTGATACTCACTATGCAGCATTTCTTATCAACCTACTCACAATTGTTTACTACAGGCTTGCACTACAGTGGAAGTCCCTAACTCGGATAAAATACTCTCTATTTTTGTCTTTCCCAAGCAAGTTGGGAAAGAAAAGTGGTGCAAAAGCACCAATAAAAATAAGCCAAAACTGGGTCGAGTGCAACCGGCGCAGACCCAGTACGGGACGCTCTCTCCCAAGTACAACTCCACGACTTCCGTTGCCAGTGCGCATAAACCGTCTCTAAAGACTCATTCTTTTTGAAATCCGCTTCGTGTCGAGATGTTTTTGCACGCTTATCAGTGTTCCACCAGCTCGATGTTTGATGATTCCCGATTCATTATACCACAGTGTATCCTTTGTATTCTCAGGAACAGTGTTTTATATTCTCTTTTTTCTATTATATGTCCATAATGTATATTTATTTGCTCTCTCTCGGGTCGCGCGCGATTTTCGCGGGCCACGCGGTTCGGACTTAGATTTTCACAATTATTGTTCATGCTTTTTTTGCAAATTTTTCTAATTGTGTTAGAGTTAGGTGTCAGCGGGGTACCACTCCTGCAGTGTTTCTTCTTTCTGTTGAGAGTAGTCTTCCTGTTGGGTGGTTCCCGGTCGACCGTCTGGGGTCTTTGTTTCTGTCACCTTTCTCTCTTTGGGGGTGTTCTGTTTTCTGATCTCACCTTCTCTGCTCCTCTCACCTCTCTCATGCCTAGGACAATTCCTTGTGGGCAGTGTCTGCTGCCTAAGCATGTGGACGATGTACATTCGTCGTGTTCCTCCTGTAATGGGTGTTCAGCCGAGCGGCCGTGTGGTGTCTGTGGAACATGGTCTTCCACCTTTTGGGCGTCTGTAAATCGTGTCGTTCGTTCTCGTGGCCGTGCCTCCCGCTCCCGCGGGAAAGGAGAATGTGGTCGTTCGGGGCCTCCCGAGCCGACTTTGTCTGGTGAGAGTTATTCCTCCTCCGTGGGGGATGTGCAGTCTTTTCCTGTGGTGGATACTGCGGGAGCCGTTGAGTGTTCTGGTGTAGAGATGCCTGGTTCCGGGACTACGGTCCCCCTCCAGTCGACATCTGAGGCTGTCACTAGGGTTGTGACTCCTCCTTCGGAGCCGAGCCGGTGTGCTCTCTCCATTATTTCACCAGCCTCAACGACTCTCGACGTATCTACTACTGCTGCTGGTCCGTCTGCTTCGTTGTCTGTTTCAGCCGGCCTCGGCTTTTCGCTGCAGGGGACTGCAGAACTGTCCGATACTGTAGACGTGGGATATCGGCCCCAGCCTTCTCTGACTTCAACTCGGCGAAGTCGGAAGGGGCTGCCAGCCGAGCCCATCGCTGTGGTCTCGTCGCCGTCGAGTACCACAGTTGTGTCTTTGGATTCGGATGTTCGTAGTGGAAACACTATGAACTCCGTGGCGTTTCCGTCCACTCACTCTGGTCACACGACCAGTTTTGGGGGACCAACGCCTTTTGTGCATCTGGACCTTCTGCCCCGCAGAGGTCCGCGGTGACTCTCATGAGTTCTCGCAATATTGATCCTCGGGGTGCATCGTACCCCTATACACGTCTGCCTTCAGATGTTTCGGCTGCCGCCCGTCGTCCCGCGTCGGGTGTTTTGGAGGATCGTGACCCTTCGCTGGTTAAGAGGGTCAGAGGTGAAGCCACTTTGCCGGTTCGCTCCCCTGTCGAACCGGTCGGTACAGGCAGTGAGCTTAGGGAGGCCCTCTCCTTACTCACTCAGGTTCTCTCAAAGAGCCTTCCTGTTGCTTCCAGCGAGGCTATGGGTGGTTTCTAGGCGCCTCCTATGGCGCCGCCTCCCGGAATTGGAAACAGGCCGGTTTCCGATTCCTCTGGTGTCCCGACACCATGGGAGGCGTCGGCTGGTTTGCCCACAATGGGCTATGTGTCTTCCGACTCTGGGGAGGAGTCCGACATGCTTGAGGTCGAGGGCCAGCAGTCTTCGGACTTGGGGGCGGCTCTTGACTTTGTGTTTGGGTTTCTGCCTGAGCTCAAACCTGCTAACCAGCCGACAGTGTCAGCCTGGCCGCGATCATCGGTCGCGCGCCAACAGCCTATGGAGCAACCTGCTTCTGGGCGCCTTCGACCGTGCCAGTCGGTACAGGTGGTTGAAGCTTTTTCAGCATTGGATGCCAAGCTGAATTCCAAGGCTTTGAAGACTTCGTTCTTCACCGGGGTTGACACCTTTTTGCCTCCTGTGCGTTATCGTTCCTACGATTCCGCCAATCCGTCAGTCTGCCAGACTTTGACGGTTCTGGATCAGGACTCCACTTCCCTCGGGCTTTCCAAGCCCAAGTCTGCCGTCATTCCAATGACGACTCTGGAGTCCACGTTGGGCTTATCTAGAGAGATGCTTGGCATGCTTTCTCTCTCAGATCACGTCGTCTCAGCTTTGGCTGCTTATCTGCCTCCAGATAAGTTTGACGAGGTACAGGCTCCTTTGCGTGTGCTGTCCAAGGCGCTTATGCACCTTACTCACATGCATGCCTGTAACACGGCCAATTTGGAATTAGTTCGAAGGGACGCTGTGCTGGACACAGGACGATCCCTTCCCGAGGAGCAGCGTGCTACTCTTCGATCTGCTTCTTTGGCAGGTCCGCAACTTTTCCATGGTTCCGTGTCGACGGTCCGGGATGACGTCCTACGTCATTCCAAAGATCAGCTGCTGTTTCGTCAGCTTGATCAGCCTTCTCGGGGAGGCAAGGGCCGTTCCAAGCCTAACAAGTACCCTTCTGCTTCCTCTGTGAAGCAAAAGGCTGGTCCTTCTGCCACC
Source organism: Pictodentalium vernedei (assembly GCA_031216915.1). Classification (NCBI taxonomy): domain Eukaryota; kingdom Metazoa; phylum Mollusca; class Scaphopoda; order Dentaliida; family Dentaliidae; genus Pictodentalium; species Pictodentalium vernedei. Next base: position 179,467,842 of record CM062296.1, read on the forward strand.
GCCTCTGCTTCTTACTCACGGGGTAAAGGTAGGGGTCGGCAGAATCGAGGGAAGTCTCAGGATTCTTCATTTAACAGAGGAGGTGGTTTCTCCTCTCGCGGGCCTCGTCAGGGCTCGAAATGAAGGTCCTCACCTCGACTTGTCCCAGGTTGGAGGAAGGATAGCAGAGTTTGCAGACCATTGGACCACCATCACATCCGATCCATGGGTGTTAGATGTTGTTCGGTCCGGGCTGCGCATATCCTTCCGACGGCACCCCACTCTGTCAAGGGTGCCTCTTCCAACCACAGTTCCTTCAGACGTTTTACGTCGGGAACTTTTGTCCACGGAGATTGCCAATCTCCTGGCAAAGGGGGCGATCGAGGTCGTCAAGAACGTTCAGTCAGTGGGTTTCTATTCCCGCCTGTTCTTGGTGCCGAAGAAGGACGGCCGACTCCGACCGGTTATCGATCTGAGCATCCTGAACCAGTCTATCATTGCTCCCAAGTTCAGCATGGAGACTTTCAGGTCGGTCTGCCAATCAATTCACCAGGGAGATTTCGCAGCCAGCATCGACCTGCGAGACGCTTACTTCCACGTTCCGATGCATCGGGCGTCACGGAAGTATCTCAGGTTCGCTTTTCTGGGGCGAGTTTACCAGTTCAAGGTCATGCCTTTCGGCCTCAACCTGGCTCCTTGGGCGTTCACCAGACTGATGTCGCATGTGATAGCGTTCCATCGCACACAGTCCTCCAGGGTGACTACTTCGGCATATCTGGACGATATCCTCCAGAGGCATTCCAATGCTGCCTTACTGGAATTGGATGTCGCCACTCTGTTGAGCTTGCTCACGTCGCTAGGATTCAGAGTCAACGAGGAGAAGTCGGACCTGGTCCCTTCTCAGTCGTTTTGTCATCTGGGGATGTCTTTCCAAACCAAATTCAATTTGGTGGCTGTTCCCCAGGCCAAGGCTGTGATTCTCTCAGCTTTTGCTCTGACTCTGTCCCAGTCCAGGTCCGCGACCGCTCGGAGTTTTCTCCGGCTGATCGGTCTCAGCAGTTCGGTGACGGATCTCATTCCTCTAGGTCGGCTGCGTGTCAGACCTCTCCAACACTTTCTGCTCAGTCGTTGGAGACCGAATGTAGATTCTCTGGATCAGGTGCTTCCGTTTCCGGACTCTCTGTATCCTCACCTTCTTCCCTGGACAGATGTTCAGTGGATTACGCAGGGTGTTCCGCTGGACTTACCCACGTCCGATCGCGTTCTGACGGCAGATGCCAGCGATCTCGGATGGGGTGCGACGTTGGATCCTCTCGGTCTTTCCCTACACGGGATGTGGGACCAGGATCAAGCAGCTCTACACATCAACCAGAAGGAGCTTCTTGCTCTTCTTCTGAGTTTCAGGCAGTGGATCCCTCACTTGTCGAATCGCCAGGTCCTTCTACTATCCGACAATTCGACAGTGGTTGCTTACATTCGGAACCAGGGCGGCACGCACTCGCTTCCGATGTACGAGTTAGCTCGGGATCTTTTACTGCTCGCTCAGGAGGTTCACGCCGGGGTGGTTGTTCGTCACATTCCCGGTCGTCTGAACGTCCTAGCCGACTCCCTGTCCCGACAGGGCAGGGTTATTTCCACCGAGTGGATGCTTCACAGGGCAGTGTTCCAGTCGCTTTGCGATCTCTGGGGACGTCCCCACATCGATCTCTTTGCGACTCGTTGGAACCATCAGGTGGACACTTTCGTGTCCCCGTGTCCAGATCCTCTGGCTTTTGCCGTGGATGCTCTGTCACTCGATTGGAACGGTCTAGTCGGCTACGCCTTCCCGCCGGTTCCGATTCTTCCTCAGGTTCTCGCCAAAATTCGAACCTGCAGTTGTCGAATCATTCTGATCGCTCCCCTGTCTCCTCAGCGGGTGTGGATCACTCAGCTCCGCTCGCTGATGGCGGCGGTTCCGGCACGTCTCCCGCTACGTCGCGACCTTCTTTGTCAAGGTCGCCCGAGGAGGTTTCACGTCGACCCGACTTCATTGTGCCTTCACGCATATCTTTTGTCAGGTCCTGTCTCCTCCGTAGAGGTTTTTCGAGACGAGCAGTGGAGTGCATTTCTTCTTCAAGGAGGCACTCCACTGGTTTAGCTTATGCAGCTAAATGGAAGGTCTTCTGTCGATGGTGTGCTGATCACTCTGTTGATTATGCCAATCCTTCGATTTCACAGATTGCGGAGTTTCTGGTATATCATCTGTTTGATTCTCGGGGTCTCCAGCCTGTTACCATCAAGGGTTACAGGTCTATGCTTTCAGAGACTTTTTCTTATGTGGGGAAGCGTCGTATCGGCACTAATCCTTACCTCTCCAAGCTTGTTCGGCACTTTTCTTTGAAAAGGCCTCGGACTTTGCAGCTTGCTCCACGATGGAATCTTTCGTGGGTGCTGCTTTGCTTGGGGGGGGGGGGGGGGGGGGGGCGCCGTTCGAACCTTTATCCCAGGTGGATATGCCATTTCTCACATACAAGACGGCTTTTCTGATGGCATTTGCTTCGGCCAGACGGGTTAGTGAGCTTCACGCCCTCTCGGTTGACCCGGCCTTTTTTAGGAGTTCTCCCAACAGTGTTACTTTTACCACTGATTGCTCCTTTTTGGCTAAGAATCAGTTACCAGATACTACTCCTCCTCCTATCTGTATCAGGGCTCTTCCCTCTGTTGAGGGTACTCGCCCTTTGCTCTGTCCGGTCCGTGCTATTCGCATTTATCTTGATCGGACACGCTTCATACGGAAGGGCAGAAAACGTTTTTTTCTGTCTCTCATTCCGGGTCGACAGAAGATCTCTCCTCAATCCATTTCTCGATGGATTTGTCTTGCTATTCGTACGGCTTATAGTCGTTTAGCAGCTGGCGATTGTATTACCAATCGTATTTCTGCCCACGAGGTGCGGGCACTTGTCTACCTCTTGGGCTTATTCTAACTCCGTCAAGTTGTCGGATGTTATGCAGGCAGCCTACTGGAGAAATGCTTCTACTTTCTCCACCTTTTATTTACGCCAGTTGCAGGAGCAGTCGGAGGACCTTTTTGCCTTGGGTCCTCTTTCTTCTGCTCAGGCTGTTGTCTGCCATAGCCATTAGGCTTCTTGAAGGTCAGTTTCAGCCTTGTGCTGTTACTGCCCATTTTTCTGTCTGTGTGTCACACAGGCTCATATGTCTCTTTTCATTGTCCTTTACCAATGATTGCGACATTATGGTTGATAAGCCTCGGGACCTCTTCCTTCTGCTTCACGGTTCCAGTGCACTAGGGTTATGTGGGGGTTGGTTATGCGATTCCCTCCAGCCTTTTGTCTATTCAGCCTGTAGTAAACAATTGTGAGTAGGTTGATAAGAAATCTAAATTTTATAGTAAATATCCTTTCTTATTATACCTACCACAATTGTTTACATGGAGGCCCTCCCGTCTTCTTTACGGGTAAAGAATCTTTCCTCCCCGCTGATCACATAACTCTAACGTTTACGGATTCAAAAAAGAATGAGTCTTTAGAGACGGTTTATGCGCACTGGCAACGGAAGTCGTGGAGTTGTACTTGGGAGAGAGCGTCCCGTACTGGGTCTGCGCCGGTTGCACTCGACCCAGTTTTGGCTTATTTTTATTGGTGCTTTTGCACCACTTTTCTTTCCCAACTTGCTTGGGAAAGACAAAAATAGAGAGTATTTTATCCGAGTTAGGGACTTCCACTGTAGTGCAAGCCTGTAGTAAACAATTGTGGTAGGTATAATAAGAAAGGAAATTTACTATAAAATTTAGATTTTCAGTGGGTGGTCAATCACATTTTTTCAAACCAAGTCTCTGGGTTTATATTTGGGCTCCCTATAGGGGCCTGAATTGTAAGTTAGGGCAATATGTGGGTAATCTTTTAAAACTCTCCTCCAAATCCACCAGTTACAATACATTGATACTTCATATGCAGCATCCTTATGGGGAGGAGATTCAAATATGTTCAAACCAATTCGATGGGTTAATATTTATGTATATTAATATATCTCATAGGAAGCCCAAATTCTAACTTATTAATCTTTAAAATTTAAAATCTTTAAAACTTTTTTTCTTCAGATTGACCAGTCAGAATCTTTTGATATTTGGTATGCAGTATCCTTAGGAGAGTGAGATTCCAAGTCGTTCAAAGCAAGTCCCATAATTCATATTTGGGCTCCATCTAATAGCCTGAATACTAAATATTTGCAATTTGAGGGATGTTCTTTAAAAATCTTCTCATAAATTAGCATTAGCTGAGACATGATTTTAGGCGAGATTCAAGTTTGTTCAAAACAAGTCACTGAGTTCATCATATTTGGGCTGCCTGTGGGAGCCCCAAATCCTAATTTAGGTCATTAAAAAAGTCTGTTCTCAGGCAATTATCAAAAATAAAAGTGACGCTGGTGGCGGCTTTTTATTTTATTTTAAAAACTGACAAACACGTCCCAAAATTATGTATTTTCGCCAATCGGGGCACGTAAAAATACGTTTTCGTTGCATTTCACCAAACTCCAGATCATTTTTATCCTCCGCCGACGAAGTCAGGAGAGAGATATTGAAATGGTGTCCATCAGTCCCTCCATCCCACGATCCATCCGTCACAAACCTTGTCCGGCCAACTCCTCCTACAGTTTTTGTTGGATTTTTACGAAACTTGGTGTAAAGTATCAGTATGAAGTGTAGATGTGCATGTGAGCAGGAATGTTCGATGCAACAAATTTTGCAGGTGACGGCTCATGGTAATAGCCAAATTTCTGTCACAAATGCTTGTCCATTTAACTCCTACTACGGTTTTCAGTGGATTTTTATGAAACTTGGTGTGAAGTATCAGTATGAAGTGTAGATGTGCATGTAGGCAGGAATTTTCGAAGCAACAAATTTTGCATGGTTACGGCCCTTGGTAATAGACAGATATCTGTCACAAATGCTTGTCCGCTTAACTCCTCCTACAGTTTTCATTGGGTTTTTACGAAACGTGGTGTGACGTATCAGTATGAAGTGTAGATGTGCATGTGGGTAGGAATTTTTGAAGCAACTAATTTTGTGTGGTTATGGCCCTTGATAATAGCAAAATTCCCATCACAAATGCTTGTTCGCTTAACTCCTACATCTACATTTTTTATTGGATTTTTACAAACTTTGTGTGAAGTATGAGTATGATGCGTACATGTGCATGTGGAAAGCAAGGATTTTTTCAGAGTTATTGCCCTTATCAACATAGAATTTACCAAAATTTCAGGCTTTCCACTTAACTCCTCCTACAGTTTTCATTGGACTTTGACAAACCTTGGTATGAAGTATCAGCATGAAGTTTAGATGTGCATGTGGGCAGAAATTTTTGATGCAAACAAATTTTGCTGGTTACAGCCCTTGGTAATAGCCAAATTTCCATCACAAATCCTTGTTCGCTTAACTCCTATAATTTTCATTGGATTTTTACGAAACTTGGGGTGAAGTATCAGTATGAAGAGTAGATGTGCATGTGGGTAGGAATTTTTAATGCAACTAATTTTGTGTGGTTATGTGGCCCTTGGTAATAGCAAAATTTCCCTGACAAATACTTGTTCGCTCAACCCCTCATACATTTTTTTATTGGATTTTACGAAACTTCATGTGAAGTATCTGTATGATGCGCACATGTGTATGTGGAAAGCATGTTTGGATTTGATGAACGTCTCCAGAGTTATTGCCCTTATCAACTTAGAATTTACCAAAATTTTCGGAATTTGGAGGATTTCTAAGATGTGATTGAGGAAATTAAATGATATTTGGTCAGTAATATTACTGGGTATGAAGACATGTCCAGGTTGATAATGAGATTAGTCCACTTCTTTATACCCCCGATAGGGTAGTATATAGGAATAGCCCCTCTCATGCACGTCACATCCCATCCCATACTGGGCTAAATACTATAGTACTGTGACAAATTTGGGATACAAGTTGCTGATAGACTTGCAACTAAATTTTATTCAAAACAGGCTGACCCGCCCCTCATGGTGCACAAAAATAGCTTTAAAAAAATTAAGAAATTGTTTGGCTCCAAAATGCGTTTTGGAGGATTTCGAGTGATTTTATGTGGAATAAAAAATACCCCATTCAAAGTGAGCTGCCCTGCCCCTTAGGGAGGCACAAATGGGGGAATAACTCCCCCCAAAATTTAATTTTTTTTTTTTTTTTTTTATGCTGAAAATTTTGGGTCAGGGTCCCAGTGGGAAAAGTTTGGACCAAAATTTCAGACCAGAGTTTTTGGGTTTGTTTGGTTTTTTATGCGTTTTGGACAATTTTAACAGAGGAAAAAAGTTTTAGCTCACGTGACTGAAAGTCAGGATGAGCTATTCTGATCACTTTTTGTCTATCGTTCATCGTCTGTTGTTCGTCGTGAAAGTGGTGTTTGGGTCTTTTTCTCCCAAACCACTGGCCACCTTTTAATGAAATTTCATCTGAGAAATAGTTATATAGGGGCATTTTGATTTTTCTTCAAATTAAGTTTGTGGCTCATATTGAGGAGGGGGTGGGGCCAAAATGCAAAAAAAAATTTAAAATCTTCTCATGAACCAGCAATAGCAGAGACTTGATATTTTGTATGCAGCTTCCATTTGAGGTGTAGACTCAAGTTGGTTCAAGAGAAGTTTGATGGGGCAATATTTGCCTTTGTTCTGGGAGGGGCAAGAATTTTTGCCCCTCCCAGAATTTCTATTTTCTGAGCCGAGAAGCCAATTTGAACCAAATTTAATGTGAGGTATTATTGGGTCATAAGTACTTGATTTATGCAAAAATAAATTCCTGCAGCCCCATGGGAACCTCAGGAGCCAAAAATAGAAATAAACTAAATGCCAATATCTCCAAAACTGCACGGCAATGAGAATTTTTATTTGGTGTGAAGCTTCCTTGGGACCAACAGAAAGGATTGGTAAAAAAAAATTGCTATCAGTTTTTTCATAAGATACTTTTTCAGGACTTTGAAAAAATGCTGAGTCAGCATTTTTTAACACTGTGGGCAATGGAAAGAAAAATTAAAGAATCATTTTTTTCCGAACCAATGCTCCAAAAGTTTTCATATTTTACATATAGCATCTTTGGAACATTGATTCACATATATGTTGAAATCAAATTCCTCAGGCCATATTTGAGTTCCCTATGGGAGCCCAAATGTTCAAATCAGTGCAATATGAGGAGTATTCTTTAAAAATCTTCTTCGGATCCACAAATCAGAATCTTTTGATATTTGGTGTGCAGCATCCTTAGGGGGATGAGATTCAAGTTTGTTCAAGCAAAGTCCCTGAGTTTATATTTGGGCTCCCTGTGTATGCCCGAATTATAACTTAGTTCAATACGAGGTATATTCTTTAAAAATCTTTTACTTCGCATCCACCTGTAAGAATCTTTTGATTTTGGGTACACAGTATCCTTAGGGAGGTGAGATTCAAGTTTGTTCAAGCCAGGTCCTTCGGTTCATATTTGGGCTTTTTAAATTATAACTTAATTATAACTTAGTTAAAAAAAATGTTTCCAGATCCACCAGTCAGAATCTTTTGATATTTGGTATACAGCATTCTTAGGGGACTGAGAGCAAGTTTGTTAAAGCAAGTCCCTGGATTCATCGTTGAAGGTTTATGGTCTGCAGAAAATACAAGATGCGTTTTGATAAAAACAGAAATATGTGGAAGCGAGCGAAAATTCACGCACCTTATTATGCCCCCGAAAAATTTTTTCGAGGGGTATATAGTGGAGGTCTCCGTCCGTCCGTCCGTACCAACATTTTGTATTATAACTCGAACATCAGTTGTCGGATTTTAATGTTCTTTGGTATGGTGATAGGGCAGCTTGGGGGAACGGATGCCCTTGTACCTAGGGTTTCGTCCGACAAATCTTACAGGAGTTATGTCCCTTATTTACTTTTTCCGTCCGTCCGTACCAACATTTTGTATTATAACTCGAACATCAGTTGTCGGATTTTAATGTTCTTTGGTATGGTGATAGGGCAGCTTAGGGAAACGGATGCCCTTGTACCTAGGGTTTCGTCCGACAAATCTTACAGGAGTTATGTCCCTTATTTACTTTGAAAATTGATGATTTTTTGGTTTTCTACCAATTAAAATTGTTTGCCCCGAAAAATTTTTTCGAGGGGTATGTATTGGAGGTCTCTGACTGTCAGTCTGTCTGTCCGTCCGTCTGTCCGTCCATCCGTCCGTACCAACATTTTGTATTATAACTCGAGAACATCAGTTGTCGGATTTTAATGTTCTTTGGTATGGTGATAGGGCAGCTTGGGGGAACGGATGCCCTTGTACCTAGGGTTTTGTCCGACAAATCTTACAGGAGTTATATCCCTTATTTACTTTTTCCGTCCGTCCATACCAACATTTTGTATTATAACTCGAACATCAGTTGTCGGATTTTAATGTTCTTTGGTATGGTGATAGGGCAGCTTGGGGGGAACGGATGCCCTTGTACCTAGGGTTTTGTCCGACAAATCTTACAGGAGTTATGTCCCTTATTTCCTTTGAAAATTTATGATTTTTTGGTTTTCTACCAATTAAAATTGTTTGGCTGAACCGATGAGTTTCAAATTTTATATGCTGATTACTCATGTCAAAGTACAGGTCGCATTAAAATTGTTTGCCTGACCTGATTAATTTCACATTTCTTATGCTTATCATCAATTGTCGCTCGACATCCAGTGACATCTGATTATCCACATCTGAGTACCACTTGGCTACCTTCGGGGGCATTAGCACACGCGTTAGCGTTGCTCTTGTATTATTTTTGCGTGAGCGATGGTGTGCGAGAGCGATCGTGTGTCTTTCCCGTCTGTCACTGTAATTGTATACTACTGTTAATTGAATATGTTTCTCTGGCGAAGTGGGTATTCAGTTAACAGGGTTTCACTGTAATGATAAACACAACGTTGTTGAGAACACCAGTGATAATGTTGTCATGATGAAAGAAATAATTAGGATACAAAATGCTGACAAAAGATTCCTGGACATTTGTTTTAGACAGCCTGTCAATGCCAATGAAGGAAGAGGATATCGTTGAGGCGATGGCCAAAACTATCGTCAGAACTAATTTTGTCCTCCACCCCAATCAAATTTAAAGAATACTAGAGAAAACATCTGATAAACAAAAACAAACGACAGAGAGAGCACGAGAGAGGGGGTGGGTGAGGGTGGGGGGTTAGAAAAGAGAGAGAGATAGAGAGGGGGGTGGGGGAACAGAGAGAGAGACAAAGAGCTTTTTCACAAAATCGCCATATAAATTTGATTAGTTTTTTTTTTTTAACGTCTCACCTAATATAACTGACAAACTTTATTGCAGCAAGGCCGTCATGATTATTTCAATGAGAAATCATAAGCTCTGTTTTCGAGACAAAATAGAATGGTTTTTGTTTACTGAACTTCAGTTAAACTGTTTTCTGTGTTGATAAAATCAGGTCCGAGTTTCAACTGATTTGTTAAACTCACCCAGAGAGAGAAAGAGATTGTAACATAAAATATTCAGTATTATAAAAGTTTTGTACAAATATGTTAGGTTAACCCTTATCCAAATTATTACAAATTATTGAAGGTTGCCCATTTGAACCCTTTTGGGACTATTCATTGCAGAGCACTGCTTTGTTCATTTCAGTGAATAATTCACGAGAGCTATACAAAAATGTTAAAAATTGTCAGGAAGATGCAAAAATAATTAATAAATATTGCACTTTGCATGGAATTGTGTTTTTTATTATTTTTTTTACATAAGTGCACTGAAGGTTATCGTGCTCATTGTATACATGAATCAAATTTTTTGTTTTCAAAAATATTAAACAAAAATGTTTTATCTTTTTTATCCAACTAAATGCATTCAAAGTGAGTATATTTTGTGCGATCGGGTCATTACATGTATACAATTACCAGCAACCAATGATACAGAAAGGGTGGAGTTTTTTCCTTGTAAAGGGCATTTTAGAATATTGAACAGCCAGTTAATGGTCAGAATTTCACCAGTGAAACCAGAAAATTGACGCTACTCATAAAAACTAACGCAAAATAAACACACTACTGGCAATAGCAAACAGTAGGTCAAATAAATGGATTAAAACACTCAGTTAATTAGCTTTACTTAATCTGATTGTATGCAAAAGGAATGTCAGTATTTTACGTTTCTAAGCCACGACGTTCAAAGAGGGTAGAATTGAGGGGGGGGGGGGGTTAATTTGTCGGGATGGCTGCTTGCATTGGCCGAAATCTCGACTGGGTAGTGAGGTGCAGGCTGCAAACCCAGTGGTTTTACCCCACTGCATTATGTACTATCCTTGGGCAGGTCACATTAGCTCCATTGCCTTCTTGGGGGCACGGCGGCACCGTGTGTTATTAAGGCAAATAAATGGGTAAATAAATAAAATACCCCTAGACACTTTTTATGCCCCCAACCTCTTTGAGGAGGTAGCATTATGTTTTTCATCATGTCCAGCGTCGCCCGGTGTTCGTCCATTAACTTTTTCCATTCTATCAATTAACTAAAGTTCTTCCAGGCGGATCTTTACCAAAATTCAGAAGTAGGTTAGGAATGATGAGTGGAAGAAGCCTATTAATTTTGGCCATATTGTGCCAAAGGTCAAGGTCACAGTGACCTATATTAAATACACTTGAAATAGTTTCTTCTCTATAACTATAGTTCTGCAAGACTGATCTTGATATAATTCTATATGGAGGTTAGGTATGATGTGAGGTAGAAGCCTATTTATTTTGGGTCTGATTTTCCAAAGGTCAAGGTCACTGTGACCTTAGCATTTAATGTACTTAACACAGGTTTCCGCTGCATTCTGTCAATTAACTTATGTTCTACCAGTCAAATCTTTACCAATCTTCATATGTAGTTTAGGAATGATGAGTGGAAGAAGCCTATTGATTTTGGTCATAGTGTGCCAAAGGTTAAGGTCACAGTGATCTCTTATATTAAATGCACTTGAAATCGGTTTCCGCTCTATAACTACAGTTCTGCAAGACTGATCTTGATATAATTCTATATGGAAGTTAGATATGATGTGAGGTATGATATCCCAAGCAAAATTGACTTGTTTATTTTTTGTCGACCTTGTTTTGGAAGCTAACACTTGTTTTCAATGAATGAATGTGTAGGCTACTGTCATTAGTTGTCTAAAACATGCCCACAACATATAGTTTTCACAATGACCGAATATCATCAGAAAGATACTGTTTTTAATATTTTTAAAATACTGTTTCTGGTGACTTTTCACTTTTAACTTGCATAACAGTTCTTTGAGAACATATCAAAGACGATGAACTCATACATGATACAGAAACAACGAAGCCCTGTTCAAACACACCAGCATGAACACCCACTCACCGGCTGGGTATATTTAAATAAGCCATGTGTTTTTTATTGTTATCCTGTCCTGAACAGTAGCTTGACTCACAGTCGCGTGCTGTCCAAGAAAGGGTTGTCAGAAATTAATAAGAAAGTAGTAATTAAAAATAATTACATATCTGGTATTTGAGAATTATATAACAACATCACCAGGGATATGATTTATAATTTATTGGTTCAATAAAACATGCTCATTTATCATTTCATCATGCTCTGCAACATTTTTAATGTTGCCAAGGGCGGCAACTTATTATTTTGTTATTCATATTCTGCTGTGTAAATTTTATCTGGTCTTCATATTATGATTTTTTTTGTTTTGATTTTGAGAATGAGTGAAGTGAATGCCAACGATGAATAGACTATTCTTGGAACTTGAAATAAAAGGGCGACACATGATGGTGACCTTGTTTCATCGAATTGATCAACTCAAGTGAATGCCTCCTCCAGGTAAAGTTAAACAATAGTCTGTTTAACTTTACATGGGAGGGGCCTTGCAAAATTTTGTCAGTTAACCAGTTATGTGAGGCAAGCTACAGTTACCTTCAGTCCAATGCCACCAACATGCACACCTTACATTTAATTGGCATTAATGATAAAAGATCTGTGTTAAATACTGAGTTTTTGCGTGTGCTAACATAGACTACGAACAATAAACATGGCTTGGTAATTTTTGTTTGTTTTGATGTTGAATTGTTCCCAGATCAGTCATCAGAAAAGTTAGAAACAACCTCGCTCTCTGTTACAGTGTTTTAAATTTTGTCTAAAAATCAGACATATGATTATTCCCATTCCACAAGTTGTTGCTGATTCACCAGTAGGTCGATTTCTCAGTAAATTTCGATTTTTGAAGGTCTAAGATCAAAGGCATGAAAAAAATCACGGTATCAGATTTCCATCACTGGTCACAGTGACCTCCAATATTAAATACACTTGAAATTGGTTTCTGCACTATAACTTCAGTTCTTCAAGACTGATCTTGATATAACTCTGTATGGAAGTTAGGTATGATGGGTGGTAGAATCCTATTTATTTTGAGGTTGATTTGCCAAGGTTAAGGTCACAGTGATCTTCGACATTGAATGTACTTGAAACAGATTTCTGCAGCATTCCGTCAACTGACAAAAGTTCTAATAGCCGGATCTTTACCAAACATTATATGTAGGTTAGGTATGATGATTGGGAGAAGCCTACTTATTTTGACTTTGGGGTGCCAACGGTCAAGGTCACAGTAATCACCAATATTCAATACACTTGAAATTGGTTTCTGCTTTGTAACTTCAGTTCTGCAAGACTAATCTTGTTGTGCAAGTTTCCTTTTGTGTTAGTTTCCTTTTGTGTACAGTGTTATAACTTCATATATGGTTTCTGCTTTGTAACTTCAGTTCTGCAAGACTAATCTTGTTGTGCAAGTTTCCTTTTGTGTTAGTTTCCTTTTGTGTACAGTGTTATAACTTCATATATGGTTTCTGCTTTGTAACTTCAGTTCTGCAAGACTAATCTTGTTGTGCAAGTTTCCTTTTGTGTTAGTTTCCTTTTGTGTACAGTGTTATAACTTCATATATGGTTTCTGCTTTGTAACTTCAGTTCTGCAAGACTAATCTTGTTGTGCAAGTTTCCTTTTGTGTTAGTTTCCTTTTGTGTACAGTGTTATAACTTCATATATGATTACATATGAGGTGTCGATGGTAGGGATTACATTTTTGTTGAATATGTCACAGGTCAAGGGCTCCGTTGTTATAAATAGATTTTTGGTTTTCATGCAATAACTTTAATATCCTTTTGCATACAATACTATAACCTGATATTTTGATTGCATATGATATGTTAATGGTTAGGATTATACTTTTGGTCAGTAAGTCAAAGGCCATGGTCACTTCCTATAAATAGATTTTTGGTTTTCGTGCAAAAACTTTAGTTTCTTTTTGCATACAATGCTATATCTTCACTTTTTGATTACAAATAAGGTGTCGATGGTTGGGCAATACATCAGAGGTCAAGGTCATAATTGTTATAAATAGATTGTTGGTTTTCATGCAGTAACTTTAGTCTCCTTTTGTGTACAATGCTGTAGCTTCATATTTTGATTGCATATGATATGTCAATGGTTGGGTTACACATTCGATCAATAGGTCAAAGGTGAAGGTCACCTGCTATAAATAGATTTTTGTTTTTTGTGCAATAACTTTAGTTTTCCCTTTGCATACAATCCAACAGCTTCATAGTTCGATTGCTTGAGGTGCCGATGGTTGGGCAATACATCAACGGTCAAGGTCACCATTGCTGTAAGTAGACTTTTGGTCTTTATGCAATAACTTTAGTTTCCTTTTGCCTACAATGCTATAACATCATAGTTTGATTGCATAAGAGGCGTCGATGGTTGGGATTTTATTTTCGGTAAATTGGTCGGTCAAGGTCATCATTACTATAAATAGATTTTTTTCTCCCATGCAATAACTTTGGTTCTTTTCTACCCACGAAGATATAACTTCACACACAGATTACCTATGAGGTGTCAAACGGTGGTACTACGTTAAATGCCAATAGGTCAAAGATCATGGCCATTGTTACTACAAATATATTTTTGGCATTTGTGCAATAACTTGAGTTTCCTCATATGCGCTAAACTACCGTTTCATAAATTGATAATGCATGAGGTGTCGATGGTTGGAATTGCATTTGAAGTCAGTAAAGGAGAGGTTCAGACCTCCAATTCTCTCATTTCTGTAATGCTATTGACAGTACTCCAAGGTGCTGAATAAGAGTGTTGGCACTATTATTAATTTTGGTGAAAAATGCTGACCAACACTTTTATTTGCTAATGAGATATAGAGTGAAAACACCATCACTATTATTAATATTTGATGAAAATGCAAGCCATCACTATTATTCAGCCATCACTATTATTTGGCACCTGAGAGTATTGCAGGAGGGGGCATATGCCACGCTTCATGTTGCTATTGTTATTTAATTGAAACTTGTCTTATTCCAAAGATTGCTCACCAGTTGTGATTAATCAATATCTAGACTCCATTACTAATGAAAATCCCCAGACTGACAAAATGGTGTAGGGGGCGCACATATTTCCCTGCACATGCCCCAGCGTAACACGCCCTGATGATACGCACAAAATCATGTTTCAGGCAAATTCTTCCACCGTGTTTACATTTTCAAGCAAGGACTTATTCACACTTTGGTTTGTATGTAAACCCTCCACAAGTGGGGAATACAGTTTACACATTGGTCCCATGACAGAATCTAGATTAGTGTGTACAGATTTCATTTAAAGAGGTACTGTTTCATTGGGTGCTTGGAACTGGAGTACTGCTGCCAATTTCGCTCTTATTGATATCACAGGCATTTGCTCCCAGTTATTTGATGAAATGTAGCCAGAGACCAAGAAAAAATGATACCTCCTCCCTTTTTAATTTGCATGTGAATATTATAAGGTAAGTATATTCACAAATAGAGAGTGGGGTTGGGGTACTGCAAAACATCATATTTTTTGCTGGCAAGTTTTGGATGAAAAAAATATGAAAATTGGCCGGAAAAGCCAATTCTAAGAGTGCAACTTTAGACTTTAGATCTTTACCACATGAAACATGTTGACCAAATTCAGCCAGACTCACCCCCCCCCCCCCCCCCCCCAAAAAAAAAAAAAAAATGACAAATTTTCTTCTCAATTGCAATGACATAAAGGCAGCTGGTGGGTGAAGCTCAATAAAAATCTCCTCAATAGATATTTTATCTACATGTAAAATCGCCGGCCACAATTCACAGAACAGTTTCATACAGTAGTTATAATTATTCCCTAATCTCTTTCACTTTCCGTCCGAGAAAGTAATCAAATCGATAATCTGTTTGCCCCACCAGACTGTCCGAGGTCTTAATCAAATGTTGGAACTTAACTAGGGAAATAATCTCGGACAATCGTTGGCAATTTGTCTGTGATCTTGAGACACAATTCCTCGGACCTGGGACATTTATGTAACCGTCACTTTCAGCGTAGTTCGCCAAACATGTACATGTCTTGCACAATTTGAGCTGCTTATCAATGACGCTTTCATTTTTCTCTCAGAACTGAAAGATGAAGAATCTTCGGGAGATGAGGATACATCGATTGAGAATGCAGGAGATGACGATACATCCATTGAGAATGAAACAGAGTTGGATAAAAAATTGGTTACGGGTAAGGTTTACAATGGCTGTTGAAGGGTATGAAGGTGGGGGTTATCCCACCATGCTGAATTCCAATAAGATGAATAAGTAAAATAACCCAACAAAATAACATTTTCAACTTTAAGCTCAATTTTGCCCAAGGCAGATTTGAGGTATTGTCAAGGCCTGTCTATCTGTCAACCATATGTCTGTCTTTCCATCCGGCATCAAGTGATCCACAAGGCTTGGGCCAGAGGTTGTGTGCATGAACTGATCTTTACAGAGATTCTTGGATATATCTGTCATAACTATGAGAGGAGAATGAGTGTTCTTGAGTGCTGTCCAAAATTTGGGATGCCTGCAAAAAGGAGTGCATTTTTTGTTACATGCCTGTTTGAAAATGTATTATAGTGTGGTGTCATTCATCTGTCTGTCCATCCATCTGTTTTGGTTTCCAGATGATAACTTTAGTATTTGTTTTCCAACTGGCTCCAAACTTGGTGTATGTATTAATCACAACAAAATACAGATCAAGTCGAATATGGGATCGGTTCGGTCAATTTTCGGATGAATTATATCCTCTGTTGGACGTAGAATTCATCAAATATTTCATTTCTGGATGATAACTTTAGTATGTGTTTTCTGATCGGTTCCAAACTTGGTATGTGGTTTAATAACAACATAATACAGATCAAGTTCAAATATGGAGTTGATTCGATCAATTCTCTTCTGAATTATGGCACCTGTTGGATTTAGAAAAATCTGTCAAATATTTGGTTTCTGGTTGATATCTTTTGTATTTGTTTTGCACCAGTGTTCGCAGTTTAATCACAACACATGATAGATCAAGTTTGAATATGGGGATGGTGTAATAAATTTTCACCTGCATTGTGGCCCCTGTTGGACTTTGAATGCATCAAATATTTGGTTTCTATATGACAACTGTAGTATTTGTTTTCCAAGCGGCTCCAAACATGTGTTTAATCACAACAAAATACAGACCAAATTCAAATATGAAGTCTTTCTGATTAAATTGTGCGTGAATTATGGCCCCTGTTGAACTTAGAGTGTGTCAAATATTTTTCCGATTGATAGCTTTAGTATTTGTTTTTCAATCAGTTCCAAACTTTTTATGTGGTTTAATCACAACACAGGTCAGGTTTGAATATGGGGGTCGGTCCAACAATTAATGCTTGAATTAAGACCCTTTTCAGAGGAAGGAGTCATCACAGTGAAACTCGAACAACATATGTATCACCCGAAACAGCGTGTGGTCTGCATACCGAAGGTTTTTATGTAAGAGTAAAAAATTTAGTGCATGAGGGATATCACAATTAAGAGCCATAACTTTTTAATGGATGAAGTGCATAACAAATCCAGGGTTATTCCCTCCCCACCACATGCCCCAGTCAAGGTTACAAGTACTTGTTAACTGATGAAATCTGCTTTGTTGATGCTTCCACCGAAATTTCAAAAGCAGCATCATTTGTGCATGCGATATATGTCAAATGTGAAAAAATTCTTTTCTATCTCTTGTTTCCACAAAAATAAATAGCTAAATAGTTTGATGGATAACAAACTCACAAATACATCTTAATTCCAGAAGTCATGCTCCCCCAACTTCTTACACCCCCGCCCCATCCCCCACCCCCTCGCTTTCTCTGACGCACATGGGCATTTTTTAATACCTCACTAGGCATTGCTCTTGTTCAATCTACAACCAGGGTTTCTGCTAGGGAGACCAGGCTTCCCTTTTTGGGTCCTATTCTCCTGACCCTGTCCCCCCCCCCCCCCCCAAACCAAATATTAGCCCCATAGCATGTTCCGGTGTAAGTTTGACCAATGCCACAGGCAGCGTTAAAATACAGAATATGTTTAGCTGCATTCTGCAGGTAAACACATTCTGCCTTTTAACAATGCATTCTGTAAGTAGGGCCAAAAAAAAAAAGAGAATTGGTTCTCAGGCCCCGCCGCATTGGACAAAAACCCCCCGCGTTGACTGTTTTTTTCCCCAACAACCAAATCAAGATTTGACCACTTACTTAATGACTTACACCAACGAAAATAGGAGATGTTATGTGCCGGCTTGTGCGTGTGGGATTCTCGTCATACAACTGGCTGGAAACGCTTTTTATTGGTGAACTGATAAAAGGTAATCACGATTGTGAAGATACATTGCGTAACTGGTCGAAATCGATCATTTTGGCTGTGTTAGTTGTTGCCATTTTGACAAACAGAAAACGGAGTTTCCAAGAATTAAATAAAACAGACGTATTACGAAAATGAGGAACCAGAACCAAAACAGTACGAAATGGAAACGGTTCTTTTCGACCCACGCACTGAAACGAGACAACAGTGATTACTTCTGTCTTGGGAATTCATGTGTTGTAAATAAAATCGAGAGTCAGTTTTGGGACTTAAGGCTGGAACGAGTTAACTTCGGTCTGGGACGAGCTGACTTCAGTTTGGGCCGAGTCGACTTCTTTGCTGCTTTTAAGAGATGCGTGGACTTTAGTTTGGGACTTCGCAGGACGTTTTGGCCCTTTACCAGTTCGGCCCCGGGACGTTTCGGATCGGACGTTTCGGCCTCGTTATTTTTTTTAAACCGAAGATGAAAAGGTAAAACCAGTGGACTTCAGTTTGGGACAAGTCGCTGGAACGACTTCTTTGCTACCTTTAAGGAAGATGTGGACTTCAGTTTTAGACTTCGCGGGACGTTTTGGCCCTTTACCAGTTCGGCCCCAGGACGTTTCGGCTCGGGGCGTTTCGGACCGGGACGTTTCGGCCTCGATATTTTTTGACACCGGTGACGAAACGGTAAAACCAGTGGACCTCAGTTTGGCACAAGTCAACTTCCGTTTTGGCCGAGTGTATGTTGGCCTGAAAATACTGGTGGTTATTGTCAACAGAGAGCATAATTGTGTTGTAAGGATGACTTTTGTTGGTCACATGGATTTACAGTGCACTTTAGTGGATGAAATTCCATGCCACCGTTGTTCCCATTGCCGGATAGCTGACAAGTCTGCCTGGAGAGTTGCTGCATTGGACTGACTGATGAAGGTTTTGAACAGTGGACCCATGACGGTGCCCTGGGGGTACACCTTCTAATCCTCATATGACATCAGCTATGGCTGAAGGTGTGCCATCCATGTTGACAGGCTGTGTCCTCTTCGACAGGTGGCATGTTCCGGCAAGTCAGTGGTGAATGTTATGAAAAGCAGTGGACCCATGGCGGTGTCCTGTGGTACTCCTACTACTCCAGAGATGATCAGCTAGGGCTGAGGATGTGCCATCCAGTTTCATATGTTGTGTCCTCTTTGACAAGTGGAATGTTCGGGCAGGTCATTGGTGAAGGTTATGAACAGCAGTGGACCCATGACAGTGCCTGGGGGTACTCCTACTACAGAGATGATCAGTTAGGGCTGAGGATGTGCCATTCAGGTTAACATGCTGTGTCCTTTTCGACAAGTGGAATTGCAAATCGAATGTATATGACTTATTTGTTTGCACATGCAGTTCGCTCAAATGACATGGAAATAAAGCTTTTTTCTTAGTAGTATTACATCTGGATTTACCAGGATTTAACATTTGAATTCAACTTAACCTGTACCTCAATCTTACCGTGAACACATGCACTGGATCCTTCCTTCTTTCACCGGCTTGAGTAATAACAAGCAAAGTTGACATATATCTTTTAATAAATATGGTACATGGAAAGTAACAACATGTACCTACCTTGAAGTTGAACACATGAACTTCTTTCCCTGGTGAGAGTAATAACAAACACAGCTGACATATATCTTTTAATAAAATACAGCACAAAGAGTGCATCAATTCATCAGGTAAATATGGTTGCCCACATAATTAATTTAACCCACAGTTTGTTGTTTTAACAGATGTGAGTATGGTAAGGGAATAAAATATGCTAATTTCACGCCCAATATGGTTGCACCAAAAAAATAAAAAATAAAAATAAAACCCTGACTCCCTCACTGATTTTGAAAAAAAATTGCCCGAAAACCAACTATCTTTTTTTTTTTGGCTTAGGCACTTCAGTCTTATAAAACTGCTGGTGGTACATGTGTAACTAAGGGACATGGTGCTATGATGCTACGTAGTTGATTTCATCTTGTGCATAATTTCAGTGTATTGTTCAATGTTACATGAATCTTCAAACTGGTCTGGTTTGTCAACCGACATCATTGATATGTGTACATCCAAACTATGTTTTCCCTTAAGCAGTATAGGGTTCCAACATATTACGTCTAGAGGCAACCCTGCTGGAATGTCAATATGTGTGTTCTGATATAAATAAATTTTTTTATCTACCATTTATGTCAAAACTCAACCGCAAACGTCAGTATCAGTAACAATAAAAAGTCGGCAATAAAAGATCTTGTATTGTTATTGCAGTAACAATACAGGTCACATGACGTTTCGACTACGAATGCACGAGCGTCGACGGCCTACTTCATTCATCTATCCTTCTTTGTTGCTTGCAATAACATGTCATTCCCTTAAGAACTGATGCAGTCACTCTGCATTGAAATCGAGAGGTTCTCCTCACATACACGAAATGTTGCAGGGAATTAAATGACGAAGTGCATAATTTGCCATCGAAAATCCACCATGCAAAATATTCAAAAATACTAAAGACGCATCTCCATAATTCACTAACTGAAACTGACATCCAGTTTCATTTTCTAATGTGACGTTGATTTTGACGCAATATTGCTTATTCGCTTGGGAGAATTATGAATGACGTCACGTCTTCAGATGTGACGTCATGTATTTACAGCGATCCATGCGCCCTATAAAAATATAATACCATCGTTGTTCTTGAGAATCACACACCAGTTCCTTGGTGACCTTATCGACTGATGCGAATTTGGTTCAAAATAGCATTGGCCAATGAAAAAAGCATACAATGGACGAGTTTTATTGCGTTTTTATAAACTTCTACATCTTCATTCAGGTTGAAGGAATTTCCTCAGGCGGCTTCACTTGATGAATGGCAAACCGGGCTCTGGTATTTTTTGACAGCAGTTTACTGTGTTTTTTCTTTAATTTCTAGAAAATTATTGGATTGAATTTGGTTGAATGAAGGTAGATAAAAGTGTTATGTTCCCATTACGCCTGTATAAAATGTTTTATCACGACTCGACTCGTTTTCGAGTTGTTTAGCTACTTGTCGCGCAAGCGCGACTCGTAGCTATACATCCCCAAAAACGATTCTCGTCGTGATAAAACATTTTGTACAGGCATAATGTGTACATAACACCTATGTATTTCTGTTTAGTACCAAGGAATACATCATATATAATACAGGTTTTTGTCTCATGCAAGAGGTATACAATTAGAACAAACTTTGATTAATACACTAAATACACATGTCAATACATTACGCTTGGGCTATTTATAAACTGATCCTCACAAAACTTTTTGGATACATTCAACATCATTGTGGAACAAGAACAGGTTGTTTGGGATTTAGTCCAAAATTCAAGATAGCCGTTAGTGGCCATTTTGTACTAGAATAAATGCAATTATTTTTAGCTCACCTGAGCAAAGCTCATGGGGAGCTTTACTAATCACTTTCTGTGCACCGTCTGGCATCAACTTTCAATTTTTTACTTCGCCAAAACCACTAGCCAAATTTTATTCCAATGTTGGGCAAATGTTTATTACCTGATGCCAATTCTGATTTGTTCAAATGAAGTTGCCCCTCCTCAAGGGGCCCTAAAATCTTTAAAAATATTCTTCTCATGAATCAGCAGTAGCAGAGACTTGATGTTTGGTATGCAGCTTCCTTTTGAGATGTAGACTCAGATTTGTTCAAGGGAAGTTTGTGGGACAATATTTGCCGTTATGGGAGGGGCAGAAATTTTGGCCCTGCCCCAAATTTCTATTTTTCGAACAGTGGTGCAGATGTGAACCAAATTTTATGTGAGGTATTATTGGGTCACAAGTACTTGATTTATGAAGAACAAAATTTTCCAGGTAACATGTGGGAATCCTACAATCTAAAAACAATTCCAGTTTGTTCAAATCGAGTCCCTGGGTTCATATTTGGGCTCCCTATGGGAGCCCGAGTTTTATCTTGTGCAACATGAGGCATATTCTTTAAAACGCTTCTTCAGATCCACCAGTCAGAATCATTTTATTTTTGGTATCCAACATGTCTATGGGGTCAGATTCAAATATGTTCAAATTGAGGTTTTGGGTTCATATTTGGGCTCCCTGTGGGAGCCCAAATTTTAGCTTAGTGCAATATGAGAAATATTCTTTCAAAATCTAATTTACATCCACCAGTCAGAATCATTTCATTTTTAGCTTACCTGAGTGAAGCTCAAGGGGAGCTTTACTAATCATTTTCCGTCCGTTGTCATCCGTCCGGCGTTAACTTTACATTATCGACATCTCACGAACCACCGGACCAAATTCAACAAAATTTACTGTTCATGTTCCCTATCATATGTCAATTCAGATTTTTCAAATAAAGTTGCCACGCCCACAGGGAGCATAACTCTGATAGCACCCATGAATTCTTTTCAAAATTAAAAAAAAATCTTCTTTTCAGATCCACTGGGCCGAATTTGTTCATATTTGGTAAGAGGGTCGGATTTAGATATGTTCGAATCGAGTCCCTGGGTTAATATTTGGGCTCCCTATGGGAGCCCGAATTTTAACTTGGTGCAGTATGAGGATTATTCTTTAAAAATCTTTTTCTTCAGATCCACCAGGCAAAATTCTTTTATATTTGGTATACAACGTTTCTAGGTGTGTCAGATTCAGATTTGTGCAAATCAAGTCCCTGGGATCATATTTGGGCTCCCTGTGGGAGCCCAAATTTTAACTTTGTGCAATATGAGGATTGTTCTTTAAAAATGTTCTTCTTCAGATCCACCAGGCAGAATTCTTATATATTTGGTATACAACATATCTCGGGAGGTCAGATTCAGATTTGTTCAAATCGAGTCACTGGGTTCATATTTGGGCTCCCTATGGGAGCTCGAATTTCAGCTTAGTGCAATATGAGGGTTATTCTTTAAAAATCTTCTTCAGATCCACCGGACAGAATCATTTCATATTTGATATACAACATCTCTAGGGAGATCATATTCAAGTTTGTTCAAATCAATTCCCTGGGTTCAGATTTCGGCTCCCTATGGGAGGCCAAATTTTAATTTGGCGCAATATGAGGACAATTCTTTAAAAATCTTCTTCAGATCCACCAGGTAGAATTCTTTTATATTTGGTATACAACATCTCTCGGAGTGTGTGGGGGGAAAGGCAGATTCCGATTTGTTCAAATTGAGTCCCTGGTTCAAACTTAGGCTCCCTATGGAAGCCTGAATTCTAACTTAGTGCAATATGAGGATTATTCTTTAAAAATCTTCTTCTTCAGATCCACCAGGCAGAATTCTTTTATTTTTGGTATACAACATCTCTAGGGAGGCCAGATTCAGATTTGTTCAAAACAAGCCCCTGGGTTCATATTTGGGCTCCCTGTTGGAGCCCGAAGTTTAACTTAGTGCAATATGAGGATTATTCTCTTTAAAAAACTTCTTCAGATCCACCAGTTAAAATTCTTTTATATTTGGTATACAACATTTCTAGGGTGGGGGGGGGGGGGGGGGTGGTCAGATACAGATTTGTTCAAATAAAGTCCCTGGGTTCATATTTGGGCTCCCTATGGAAGCCTGTATTTTAACTTAGTGCAATATATGAGGATTATTCTTTAAAAATCCTCTTCTTCAGAACCTCCGGGGAGAATTCTTTTATATTTGGTATATGGGGGGGGGGGGGGGGGGTGGTCATATTCAGATTTGTTAAAATCAAGTCCCTGGGTTCATATTTGGGATTTCTATGGGAGCCCTGCAATATGAAGATTATTCTTTAAAAATCTTCTTCTTCAAATCCTCTATGAGATACTAAATATGAAATGATTCTGCATGGTACAATGATTCAAACTTGTTCAAATCGAGTCCCTGGTTTCATATTTGGGTTCCCTATGGGAGCCCAAATTTTAACTTAGTGCAATATGAGGATTATTCTTTAAAAATCTTCTCTCCTTCAGATCCACCAGGCAGAATTCTTTTATATTTGGTATACAACATCTCTAGGGAGGTGAGATTCCGATTTGCTCAAATTGAGCCCCAAGGTTTATATTCGGACTCCCTATGGGAGCCCGACTTTTAACTTAGTGCAATATGAGGATTATTCTTTAAAATTCTTCTTCTTCAGATCCACCAGTCCAAATCATTTCATATATGGTATACAACATCTCTAGGGAGGTCAGATTCAAGTTTGTTGAAATCGATTCCCTGGGTTCATATTTCGGCTCCCTATGTATAGAAGCCCAAATTTTAACTTAGTGAAATATGAGGACAATTCTTTAAAAATCTTCTTCAGACCCATCAGTCAGAATTCTTTCATATTTGGTATACAACATTTCTGGGGTGGGGCTTGGCAGAATGAGATTTGTTCAAACCGAGCCCCTGGGTTCATATTTGGGCTCCCTATGTTAACTTAGTGCAATATGAGGATTATTTTTAAAATTCTTCTTCCTCAGATCCACCAGTCAGAATCATTTCATATTTGGTCCACAGCATCTCTAGGGAGGTCAGATTCAAGTTTCTTGAAATCGATTCCCTGGGGTTATATTTTGGTTCCCTATGTATGGGAGCCCAACATTTAACTTTGTGCAATATGAGGATTATTTTTTAAAAATCCTCTTCTTCAGATCCACCTGGGATAGTTCTTTTATATTTGGTATACAACATCTCAGGGGGGGGGGGGGGGGGGGGGGGGGGGGGCATATTCAGATTTGTTCAAATCAAGTCCCTGGGTTCAAATTTGGGCTCCCCATGGAAGCCTGGATTTTAGCTTACTGCAATATGAGGATTCTTCTTTAAAAATCTTCTTCTTCAGATCCACCGGACAGAATTCTTTTATATTTGGTATACAACATCTCCAGAGAGGTCAGATTCAGATTTTTTCAAATCGAGCCCCTGGGTTCATATTTGCGTTCCCTAGTGCAATATGAGGATTATTTTTAAAATTCTTCTTCAGATCCACCAGTCAGAGTCATTTCATATTTGGTATACATCTCTAGGGAGGTCAGATTTAAGTTTGTTGAAATCAATTCCCTGGGTTCATATTTTGGCTCCCTATGTATGGGAGCCCAAATTTGAACTTAGTGCAATATGAGGACAATTCTTTAAAAATCTTCTTCAGATCCATCAGTCAGAATTTTTCATATTTGGTATACAACATTTCGAAGGGGGGCGCAGATTCAGAGTTGTTCAAATCGAGCCCCTGGGTTCATATTTGGGCTTCGAGTTTTAACTTAGTGCAATATGAGGATTATTTTTAAAATTCTTCTTCCTCAGATCCACCAGTCAGAATCATTTCATATTTGGTATACATCATCTCTAGGGAAGTCAGATTCAAGTTAGTTGAAAACGATTCCCTGGGTTTATATTTCGGCTCCAACTTTTAATTTAGTGCAATATGAGGATTATTCTTTAAAAATCTTCAAATTCAACTGGTAGAGTTCCTTTATATTTGATATACAACATATCTAGGTAGGTCAGGTTCAGATGTGTTCAAATCAAGTCCCTGTGTTCATATTTCGGCTCCCAATGAGAGCCCGGATTTTAACTTAGTGCAATATGAGGATTATTCTTTAAAAATTTTCTTCTTCAGGTCCACCAGGTAGAATTCCTTTATATTTGGTATACAACATCTCTAGGGGGGTCCGATTCCAATTTGTTCAAATGAAGTGCCTGGGTTCATATTTGGGCTCCCTATGGGAGCCTGAATTTTAACTTAGTGTAATATGAGGATTATTAGCTCACCTGAGTAAAGTTCAAAGAGAGCTTTACTAATCACTTTCCGTTCATCGGGCATCAACTTTACATTATTGACTTCTCCCCAATTACTGGTCCATATTCAACTAAACTTGCTGCGTATGTTCATCATATGTCAACAGAAGTTTGTTCAAATTAAGTTGCGACACCCACAGGGGCCATAACTCTGATGCAACTCATAAATTTCTTTTGAAAACTAAACAAATCTTCAGATCCATCAGTTATATTTGGTGTACAACATCTTGAGAGGGGTCAGATTCAAATTTGATTAAATTGAGTCCCTGGTCAATATAGTTTAAAAATTGTCTTCAAATCCACAAGCAAAAATCTTTTGATATTTTGTATACATAATTCTCAGGTGTTCAGAATCCATTTTGATCAAACCATTCCTTGCATTCATATTTGGGCTTCTTGGGCAAACCCAAAGCTGAACACTATTTGTTACACAGTTGGTGGCCACATATGGTTTTATGGTGTCTGTTAATTTCATGTTGGATGAGAGGGTAACTTAAGTTCAAGATAGAATTACCGGACACCATATATACCATATTAGGCCACCAACAAACTGTATAGTGAATATATCTTGCCAACTGTTTGATCTATTCACAGAACTCACAATCAACAATAAATGAGAGTATTCTCCCCATTTGTTCATGTCTTTACCTTGTAACAGTTTATGAGACAGTGCATATTAGCACTCTCACATAAATTGTAGCAAAGCAAAGAGATGCAGACTAAATAATTTCACTTCAAAGGCAACATGACACACATTCAAAAAATATGAAGCCTTTAAGTTTCCTAACCTTAACTTAATTCAAATATGGACTTCCAACACTCCATTTTTCCATGTGCTGTACAATATCCTTAAGGGAACAGATTCAGGTTTGGTTCTGATCGATTTATTAATGTTTTTTATCAATTATTGCTTTCAAGCTGCAGCAGCATAGCAATTCTTTGAAATTTGGCAACGCTTATCTTATAGATTTGGATCTAGTCGGCAAGAAGATTATAATGATTATCTGACATGAACACCTGAGTTATTAATAATTTCATTACCTCATTCCTCTGTAGTGTTGATGAACCATAACAAGTTGAATGTGATCCAAAATACTAGTTTGAACCACTTTGTTAGGTGAGCGATTTAAGGCCATGTGGGGCCTTTTGTTATGTATATAACATGTTTATGGAGGTTAGATTTGATTCAAATCGAGTCCCTGGGTTTATATTTGAGCTCCTGTGGGGTCCCAAATTTTAACTTAGTGCAATATGTGGAATATTCTTCAAAAATTCTTTTCTTCAGATTCACCATTCAGAATTCTTTCATATTTGGTATACGACATCTCTGGGGAGGTCAGATTCATAGTAGTTCAAATCGAGTCCCCATGTTTATATTTGGGCTCCCTTTGGATGGGCCAGATTTATGAACCAATCTTCATGCACGAAACTTCTTGGGTACCTTTGTTATAGGGATCTGCGAATCACATTTTTTTTGAATGAAATCTTGAATCGAATCATAACACTGATATCGTTTTCATGTCAAATCGAATCGGGAAGGCAACATTCTCTGTATCACACAAGGAGGGGGCGCGGTGGCTCAGTTGGTAGAGTTGCAGGCTGCAAACCGAGAGGTCCTCGGTTCGAATCCTGGCTGCGGTGACCGCATTGTGTCCTTGGGCAAGACACTTCACCCCACTTGGCTTCATGGGGGCACAGTGACGCTGTGTACTAAGGCGTACTGCACGTCGATGGTGCCCATGTCTTCAACCGCTGCTAACCTGGTTAGTACGTTGGGGAGCTTGGCAGATGCTCGCTGCTGCTCGGTGGTTCTCTCCGGGTACTCCGGCTTCCTCCACCCGTAAATCTGTCTGACATGAGATTGTCCTGGTTGCAGAAAGTGTCGTAAAACCCCAATAAATAAATAAATAAATAATCACACAAGGAAAGAAATACAGAGGCATAATAACCATGGGGTGGGTGCAAGCATGTATTATTGTTCCTCTGCATCCCACCCCTCATTAGCTCACCTGACTAAAAGTCAAGGTGAGCTAATCTGATCACCTTTTGCCCATCGTCTGTTTTGAAGGTGGTGTTTGCTTCATTTTCTCCAAAGCCATTGGCAATTTAATAAAATGTCACATGAGTAGTGGTTATATAGGGGCATTTGGGGTTTTCTTCAAATTGGGTTTATGCTCATATTGAGTGGGGTGGGGCCAAAATGCCAAAAATTTAAAACATCTTCTCATGAACCAGCAGTAGCAGAGAATTGATATGTGGTCTACAGCTTCCATTTGACATGTAGACTGAAGATCAGCCCTGGGAATTTACCGCAGCATTCGTCAGTGCCGTTGTAAATGCCGATGAAAACACCAATGACGGCGGCAATTTTTTTGCCGTAGTATCAGTTTAATAAAACACGTCTGTCCACTTCGAAAGGTGCAAGATAATGGATTACAAAGAACACGTCCATGACATGTAGCGGCTTTACGGGCACGTGAATAAATGATCACTCTGAATAAATTCATTTGGCTTGAGTGGGTTTTGGGCCGAGTGTGCATTAAGCAGCGTAGACTGGATATCAATAATGAATACAGATTTCGTTCGCCTGACTGAGCACAGGCTATTTGTTGTTTCCAGTACAAAAGAGTTACAAACTCTCACAACATCAAACGAAACAGCGCGCAAGTGACAAGTGCGAATGTTCGTCTCAACAAAACCTCTGATTAAGTATCCACATATAATTAGAGCTGTACTCAATGGAATTGCACACTATATTGTTCAATAAATTCAAAGAAGTTTAGTGTCATTAATCAATTACTAACTGGATTCGTTATTTTATGTTCAATGGGAAAAAGCCTTCACTTCACTTCCTTGTTTTACATTTCCACTATTTGTGGAAAATTGCCTTAGACAGTCTTAAAAATGTTAAAATTGCTGTTGAGTTTGATTTGACGATGGTATTTATTTGCCGTAGGCAATTTTCCCAATTCCCATTGCTGGAAGATGGATCAAGAGAAGTTTGACGGGCAATATTTGTCTTTGTTATGGGAGGGGCAAGAATTTGTGCCCCACCCCAAATTTCTATTTTTTTAACCAAGAGGCCAATTTTAACCAAATTTATTTCTCAGTGGAAGCACTGGGAAGTGAAGCTGTGCTTGTTTTCTATGGTAAATAAGTATTTGGCCCACAATATATGAAGAATATTCTTGAAAAAAAAACTTTTTTTAGATCCATTGGTGAGAATCTTGTGATACTTGGGTCAAATTTTCCTTAGCAGGGGCAGATGCAACTAATATCAAATCAAGTCCCCGGGTTGATATGTAGGTTACCATGTCAGGTGAGCGCCCTCAGGCCTCCTGGTGTTTCATGTTATTAAACTATTAACCCATAGTGCTGATTAAACCTGTGGCAATGTGTGAAGTCAGTCCAAAATAAGCCCCCGTGGGAACCCCGGGAAGTGAAGCAGTGCTTGTTTACTGTGGTAAACAAGTTCTGCTTTACTGGTAAAATAGGACCCAGTCACCAATGGTTGAGGTGGAAGTCCTCTAAAATGGGCATCATGGGGTATAAACGATTGACTCAACTTGACTTTATCTCCATGTTGTGTCACGGTTAGCCATTGTGCAAAAATATGTGACGTTAAACACCAATAAACAATAAACAGTCCAAAATAAGTCACAAACAAAGAGGTGGCAGGCGTGTAAAAAACATACAAATGGGGAGGGGGAGGGGCGATGGGGGTTGTCAGGGTTGATTCCAAGGAGGCACAACATCACCGAGCTGTGAGGTGGGAGAGAACAAGATGGGAGTATCTTACTCCCTGGGGGGTCCTGGAACAATGAGGGTATAACCTACTTTTCTCGGTGCATTTGAGGCTGATTTGACCGACTCCCCAGACGAGGACTGCTGAACAGTGCAAGTTCGAATTCTGTGCTCCTTTCATTTTCAGATTCAGTTCTAAATATGTATCTGTTGTCCAAGTACATTTAAAACTAGAAGTCCTGTCATGAACTATGCACAAATAGCACATCGCTGTACACATTCATCTGTGCACTATCAGGCTGCATGATCAAGAAAAACAGAGATTTTTTCTACAACAATTAGTTTCTCTGAGCAATAATTAGTTTCCCTTTGAAAAGGTCAGCAGAGCCTTTCTGATAATGATTTGTCCATCCATTCATCCGTTCGTCAATCTGCCTATCCATCCATCTGTTCGTCCATCATCAACATATTTGTCTGAGCAATAATTTCTAAACTACTGAACTTTTTGGATGAAGATTTACAACTATATGTATTGTCAATAGTCAGAGTTTTGGCAATTATCACATGGTCAAGGTCGCAGGCCACTTTATCGAGGAAAGCTTAGCCTATTACTATCAAATTTGTCAGACCCAAACACTTTGATCCCAGTAACTCATCAGCTCCATACTTGACACAATTGTTACTCATGTCCCATCAGTGTGCCATAGTCTTTACCCAACGTCATATCTTCTAGGTCAAGGTCACAGTCTGGATGACTTCCATTCAGGGCTCGATTTAACTGGATTAGCATAGCACTTTGCTCTCCAATTTCTGAATTTTGCTATTCAAGATTTATTAGTTTCAAGTGCTTTTGGATCAACTGCTAATCAATTTTCCAGAGTGAATAGTAAATTGCTATTCAAAATTTTCAGATTAAATCAAGCCCTGCTTCCATTATTGTGTCATTTTGTTTGAGCAATATTTTCACAGCTACTGAATATTTTTGGGC
This sequence comes from Pictodentalium vernedei, assembly GCA_031216915.1. Taxonomy (NCBI): domain Eukaryota; kingdom Metazoa; phylum Mollusca; class Scaphopoda; order Dentaliida; family Dentaliidae; genus Pictodentalium; species Pictodentalium vernedei. The sequence goes on from CM062296.1 coordinate 179,497,990, forward strand.
CAAACTTTCTAATAATATTGTCCCCCTGACATTCTGGGATACTATTTTAATCTGTAGTGTCTGTCTGTTCGTCTTCTCCAGATGATAATTTTAGTTTGAATCATTAGCTCACCTGAGCGAAGCTCAAGGGGAGCTTTACTGATCACTTTCCGACCGCCGTCCGCCCGTCCGTCGTCCGGCGTTAACTTTACATTATCGACTTCTTCTCACGAACTGCTGGATCAAATTCAACAAAATTTGCTGTGCATGTTCCCTATCATATGGCAATTCAAGTTTGTTCAAATAAAGTTGCCACGCCCACAGGGGGCACCACAGGGGGCATAACTCTGATAGCACCCATAAATTTCTTTCCAAAATCAAAAAAAATCTTCTTCTTCAGATCCACCAGGCAGAATTCTTTCATATTTGGTATACAACATCTCTAGGGGGGTCAGATATAAGTTTGTTCAAATCGAGTCCCTGGGTTCATATTTGGGCTCCCTGTTGGAGCCCGAATTTTAACTTAGTGCAATATGAGGATTATTCTTGAAAAATCTTCTTCTTCAGATCTATCAGGCAGAATTCTTTCATATTTGGTTTACAGCATCTCTAGGAGGTTCAGATTCAAGTTTGTTCAAATCGAGTCCCTGGATTGATATTTGGGCTCCCTATGGGAGCCCAAATTTTAACTTGGTGCAATATGAGGATTATTCTTTAAAAATCTTCTTCTTCAGATCCACCAGGCAGAATTCTTTCATATTTGGTATACAACATCTCTAGGGGGGTCAGATTCAAGTTTGTTCAAATCGAGACCCTGGGTTCATATTTGGGCTCCCTATGGGAGCCCAACTTTTAACTTAGTGCAATATGAGGATTATTTTTTAAAATTCTTCTTCTTCAGATCCACCAGGCAGAATTCTTTCATATTTGTTATACAATATCTCTAGGGGGGTCAGATTCAAGTTTGTTCAAATCGAGTCCTTGGGTTCATATTTGGGCTCCCTGTGGGAGCCCGAATTTTAACTTAGTGCAATATGAGGATTATTCTTTAAAAATCTTCTTCTTCAGATCTACCAGGCAGAATTCTTTCATATTTGGTGTACAGCATCTCTAGGGGGGCCAGATTTAAATTTGTTCAAATCGAGTCCCTGGATTGATATTTGGGCTCCCTATAGGAGCCCGAATTTTAACTTAGTGCAATATGAGGATTATTCTTTAAAAATCTTCTTCTTCAATTACACCAGGCAGAATTCTTTCATATTTGGTATACAACATCTCTAGGGGGGTAAGATTCAAGTTTGTTCAAATCGAGTCCCTGGGTTTATATTTGGGCTCCCTATGGGAGCCCGAATTTTAACTTAGTGCAATATGAGGATTATTCTTTAAAAATCTTCTTCTTCAGATCTACCAGGCAGAATTCTTTCATATTTGGTGTACAGCATCTCTAGGGGGGCCAGATTCAAGTTTGTTCAAATCGAGTCCCTGGGTTGATATTTGGGCTCCCTATGGGAGCCCGAATTTTAACTTGGTGCAATATGAGGATTATTCTTTAAAAATCTTCTTCTTCAGATCTACCAGGCAGAATTCTTTCATATTTGGTTTGCAGCATCTCTACGGGGGCCAGATTTAAATTTGTTCAAATCGAGTCCCTGGGTTGATATTTGGGTTCCCTATAGGAGCCCGAATTTTTACTTAGTGCAATATGAGGATTATTCTTTAAAAATCTTCTTCAGATCCACCAGGCAGAATTCTTTCATATTTGGTTTATAGCATCTCTAGGGGGGGGGGGGGGGGGGGGGGGGGGCAGATTCAAGTTTGTTCAAATCGAGTCCCTGGGTTGAGATTTGGGCTCCCTATGAGAGCCCGAATTTCAACTTGGTGCAATATGAGGATTATTCTTTAAAAATCTTCTTCTTCAGATCTACCAGGCAGAATTCTTTCATATTTGGTTTACAGCATCTCTACGGGGGCCAGATTTAAGTTTGTTCAAATCGAGTCCCTGGGTTGATATTTGGGCTCCCTATGGGAGCCCGAATTTTAACTTAGTGCAATATGAGGATTATTCTTTAAAAATCTTCTTCTTCAGATCCAGCAGGCAGAATTCTTTCATCTTTGGTATACAACATCTCTAGGGAGGGTAAGATTCAAGTTTGTTCAAATCGAATCCCTGGGTTCATATTTGGGCTCCCTATGGGAGCCCGAATTTTAACTTAGTGCAATATGAGGATTATTCTTTAAAAATCTTCTTCTTCAGCTCTACCAGGCAGAATTCTTTCATATTTGGTTTACAGCATCTCTAGGGGAGTCATATTAAAGTTTGTTCAAATCGAGTCCCTGGGTTGATATTTGGGCTCCCTATGGGAGCCCGAATTTTAACTTGGTGCAATATGAGGATTATTCTTTAAAAATCTTCTTCTTCAGATCCACCAGGCAGAATTCTTTCATCTTTGGTATACAACATCTCTAGGGAGGGTAAGATTCAAATTTGTTCAAATCGAGTCCCTGGGTTCATATTTGGGCTCCCTATGGGAGCCCGAATTTTAACTTAGTGCAATATGAGGATTATTCTTTAAAAATCTTCTTCAGATCTACCAGGCAGAATTCTTTCATATTTGGTTTACAGCATCTCTAGGGGGCCAGATTCAAGTTTGTTCAAATCGAGTCCCTAGGTTGATATTTGGGCTCCCTATGGGAGCCCGAATTTTAACTTAGTGCAATATGAGGATTATTCTTTAAAAATCTTCTTCAGATCCACCAGGCAGAATTCTTTCATATTTGGTATACAACATCTCTAGGGGGTCAGATTCAAATTTGTTCAAATCGAGTCCCTGGGTTCATATTTGGGCTCCCTATGGGAGCCTGAATTTTAACTTAGTGCAATATGAGGATTATTCTTTAAAAATCTTCTTCTTCAGATCTACCAGGCAGAATTCTTTCATATTTGGTTTGCAGCATCTCTACGGGGGCCAGATTTAAATTTGTTCAAATCGAGTCCCTGGGTTGATATTTGGGTTCCCTATAGGAGCCCGAATTTTTACTTAGTGCAATATGAGGATTATTCTTTAAAAATCTTCTTCAGATCCACCAGGCAGAATTCTTTCATATTTGGTATACAACATCTCTAGGGGGGTAAGATTCAAGTTTGTTCAAATCGAGTCCCTGGGTTTATATTTGGGCTCCCTATGGGAGCCCGAATTTTAACTTAGTGCAATATGAGGATTATTCTTTAAAAATCTTCTTCTTCAGATCTACCAGGCAGAATTCTTTCATATTTGGTTTATAGCATCTCTAGGGGGGGGGGGGGGGGGGGGGGGTGGGGGCAGATTCAAGTTTGTTCAAATCGAGTCCCTGGGTTGAGATTTGGGCTCCCTATGAGAGCCCGAATTTCAACTTGGTGCAATATGAGGATTATTCTTTAAAAATCTTCTTCTTCAGATCTACCAGGCAGAATTCTTTCATATTTGGTTTACAGCATCTCTACGGGGGCCAGATTTAAGTTTGTTCAAATCGAGTCCCTGGGTTGATATTTGGGCTCCCTATGGGAGCCCGAATTTTAACTTAGTGCAATATGAGGATTATTCTTTAAAAATCTTCTTCTTCAGATCCAGCAGGCAGAATTCTTTCATCTTTGGTATACAACATCTCTAGGGAGGGTAAGATTCAAGTTTGTTCAAATCGAATCCCTGGGTTCATATTTGGGCTCCCTATGGGAGCCCGAATTTTAACTTAGTGCAATATGAGGATTATTCTTTAAAAATCTTCTTCTTCAGCTCTACCAGGCAGAATTCTTTCATATTTGGTTTACAGCATCTCTAGGGGAGTCATATTAAAGTTTGTTCAAATCGAGTCCCTGGGTTGATATTTGGGCTCCCTATGGGAGCCCGAATTTTAACTTGGTGCAATATGAGGATTATTCTTTAAAAATCTTCTTCTTCAGATCCAGCGGGCAGAATTCTTTCATCTTTGGTATACAACATCTCTAGGGAGGGTAAGATTCAAATTTGTTCAAATCGAGTCCCTGGGTTCATATTTGGGCTCCCTATGGGAGCCCGAATTTTAACTTAGTGCAATATGAGGATTATTCTTTAAAAATCTTCTTCAGATCTACCAGGCAGAATTCTTTCATATTTGGTTTACAGCATCTCTAGGGGGCCAGATTCAAGTTTGTTCAAATCGAGTCCCTAGGTTGATATTTGGGCTCCCTATGGGAGCCCGAATTTTAACTTAGTGCAATATGAGGATTATTCTTTAAAAATCTTCTTCAGATCCACCAGGCAGAATTCTTTCATATTTGGTATACAACATCTCTAGGGGGTCAGATTCAAATTTGTTCAAATCGAGTCCCTGGGTTCATATTTGGGCTCCCTATGGGAGCCTGAATTTTAACTTAGTGCAATATGAGGATTATTCTTTAAAAATCTTCTTCTTCAGATCTACCAGGCAGAATTCTTTCATATTTGGTCTACAGCATCTCTGGGGGGCCAGATTCAAGTTTGTTCAAATCGAGTTCCTGGGTTGATATTTGGGTTCCCTATAGGAGCCCAAATTTTAACTCAGTGCAATATGAGGATTATTCATTAAAACTCTTCTTCAGATCCACGAGGCAGAATTCTTTCATATTTGGTATACAACATCTCTAGCGGGGTCAGATTCAAGTTTGTTCAAATCAAGTTCCTTGGTGCATATTAGGGCTCCCTATGAGAGCCCGAATTTTAACTTAGTGAAATATGAGGATTATTCTTTAAAAATCTTTTTCTTCAGATCCACATGGCAGAATTTCTTCATATTTGGTATACAACATCTCTGCGGGAGGTGGGGGGGGTGGTGGAGGGGGTTCAGATTCAAGTTTGTTCAAATCGAGTCTCTGGGTTGATATTTGGGCTCCCTATCGGAGCTCGAATTTTAACTTAGTGCAATATGAGGATTATTCTTTAAAAATTTTCTTCTTCGGATCCACCAGTCAGAATTATTTCATATTTGGTAATCAACATCTCTAGGGGGTCAGATTCAAGTTTTTTTTCAAATCGAGTCCTTTGGTTCATATTTGGGCTCCCCATAGGAGCCCGAATTTTAACTTGGTTCAATATGAGGATTATCCTTTACAAATCTTGTTCTTCAGATCCACCAGGCAGAATTCTTTCATATTTGGTATACAACATCTCTAGGGGGGTCAGATTCAAGTTTGTTCAAATCGAGTCCCTGGATTAATATTTGGGCTCCCTATGGGAGCTCAAATTTTAACTTAGTGCTATATGAGGAGTGTTTTTTTTTTAAATCTTCTTCTTCTGATCTATCAGTCAGAATTCTTTCATATTTGGTGTACAACATCTTTAGTGAGGTCAGATTCAATTTTTTTTCAAATGTAGTCCCTGGGGTCATATTTGGGCTACCTGTTTGACCCTAAATTTTAATTTAATGCATTATGACGAATATTCTTAAAAAATCATCTTGACTTTCACCAATGAAAATCTTTTGATATTATGCGAAAACAATTTTACCTGTATGAATCCACCACCCCCTTCCCATACCCTCTGGGGGTCAATTAGACGGAAACATTTTTTTACTCCAAAATGCAATATCTTCAAAGAGGCAGACTCATGTTTGTTCAAATCCATTCCTCAGTATTCTCCCATCAAACTGCAATGGAATAAATCCCCTTTGAAGTTTGGTAGTGCTATCTTCAGCTAGTAGAATTGAACCCAGTCAGCAAGACATATAATAATCTTCTGACATGGCACCAGAGTTATAAATAATTTCATGACTTCTTTCCTCTGAATGTTGATAAGCCTTAGCCATGGCGAGCCAAATATGATCCAAAATACTTCTTTCAACTACTTTGTCAGGTGAGCGATTAAAGGCCCCTCGGGGCCTCTTGTTTCATGGGAACTAAGTTTGGATTGTGGCTTACTTGGGTGGAAATACAGATCAGGGTAAAAAATGGGCGCAATCCATTCCCGTTTGTGGGAGTTATGCCCTTCTTTGACTTAAAAATGCATTTTTTGTATGTAGTTGATAAAACGAATTCCTGGAACTCTTTTTAATGTTTGCAATTTGAATTTCAGGTTTGCAGTATCGGAATTCGAGAGATCTGCATCAGGAGATAAAAGAAGGACATAAAAACCTCTCTGATCTTGAGGTTGAGGGAATGAAAGCAAAAGGTTAAGAGTTATTTGTATTTTTTGTGCACTTTAAGACTCCAAACCCATAGTCTTTTAGATCATAATGAAAAACTTACCAGTCTGCGGCTGTAAAAACTATTGACTTTTAACCAACCAATAATGTAATGAATCATAGTGTGATGTTGCATTATTCAAAATATAATTTCTGTAAAAAATTACTATACAAGTTGACAGTTATATTTGGCCCAAAAAGTAAATAACCCAGTTCTCCAGCTCTGTGTCGCCCAATAGACTGCTGCATCAGTCCTTTTAGCTCACCTTGACAAAGTCAACAGAACTTAAGTGATCACTCTTTGTCCGTTGTGCATTGTCCGTCAGGATTACATTATCAACTTCTTCAGAACGATTGAACCATTTTTTTTTTCATATTTGTGGTAAATGCTTATTACCACATGCCAATTCAGATTGTTATGCCTCTGACTTGCCCAAGGGGGTATATAGTGGAAAGCTGCATATGTTTGTATGTTCGGAATGCAAATGTGTTCATCCAACATATTTGCTGCTCTAGCACTGTCAATGTTTGTTGGGTTCAAATACTTTTTACCATGCTTGTCCCTCAAATTGGGAAACCGATTTTACAGCAGAATCGATATCTTCGCATAAACGTTTACAGAGTTATTTTCTCTTGTTTAACTTTAATTAATGAAAAATTAATTGAGAAATGTGTCCGTCCAACATATTTGCTACACTATCTCGGTCATAATGTATTGGATTCAAATAATTTTTACTGTGTTTGTTCCTTAGCAGAATTAATATCTTCACATAAGCATTTACAGAGTTATTTGCCCTTGGTCAACTTACAGGATGCTTGAAAAATGTGTCCTTCCAACATATTTGCTGGTGTATCTCTGTCATCATGTGTTGGATTTAAATAATTTTTGCCATGCTTGTACCTCAACATTGGATCCCACTGCGGAATTAATATTTTCTTGTGGACATTTACAGAGTTATTTGCCCTTGTTTCACTAGTGGGATGATTAAAAAATGTCACACTTTTTGCTGTGCTTGTACCTCAACGTGGGAGAATGGATCCTACAGCAGAATTAATATCTTCACATGGGTATTTACAGAGTTATTTGCCCTTGTTTAACTTAAAAGGACGATTGAAAAATGTGTCCTTCCAACATATTTGCCGCTGTAGCTCTGTCATCATATCTTGGATTTAAAAAATGTTTGCCTTACTTGTACTTCAACATTGGGGAACAGATCCTACAGCGGAATTAATATGTTCATATGAACATTTACAGAGTTATTTGTCCTTGTTTCACTTATAGGATGAATAAAAAAAAATGTTAAACTTGTTTCTGGGCAATAAATTTGTACCGTTCGTTGCACGATGCTCATACTTCATATGTAGGTTGCCCATAATGACCAATGATAGAGAATGCTTTTGGCATCTGTAGGTCAAGGGTCAAGGTCCCAGTGGCTATAAATAGACTTGGTTTTTGTGCAATAACTTTAGTTCCCATTTGCCTACAGTGTTATAACTTCATATTTTGATTGTATATCAGCTGTCAATGGTAGGGAAGACATTTTTGGTCATTATGTCACCATTGCTATAAATAGATTTTTGGTTTTCATGAAATAACTTTAGTATCCTTTTGCGTTCAGTACTGTAACCTGATATTTTGCTTGCATATGAGATGTCAATTGTTAGAATTACGCTTTTGGTGAATAGGTCAAAGGTCAAGGTCACTATTGCTATAAATAGATTTTTGGTTTTTGTGGAATAACTTTCCTTTTGCATTCAATGCTATAACTTCACAGTTTGATTGCTTATGAGGTGTTAATGGTTGGGCAATACATCAACGGTTAAGGTCATCATTGCTATAAATATATTTTTGGTTTTCATGCAATACCTTCAATTTCCTTTTGTGCACAATGCTATGATTTGATATTTTGATTGCACATGTGATGTCGATGGTTAGGATTACACTTTCAATTAAAAGGTCAAGGTAACTGCTTCAATAAATAGATTTTTGGTTTTCATGCAATAACTTTAATTTCTTTTTGCGTACAATGTTATAATATCATATTTTGATTGCATATGGCATGTCGATGGTTGGGATTACACTTTCGGTCAAAGGTCAAGGTCACTTGCTATATGTAGATTTATGGTTTTTGTGCAGTAACTTTAGGGGGTTTTTTTTGCATACAATGCTATAACATATTATAGTTTAATTGCATATGAGGTGTCAATGGTTAGGATTATGTTTTTGGTAAATTGGCCAAAGGTCAAGTTCACTGTTACTATAAATAGATTGGTATTTGTTCAATAACTTGAGTTTCCGTATATGCACTAAGCTATAGTTTCATACACTGATTATGCACATGGCATTGGAGGTTGGAATTGCATTTGAAGTTAGTAAATGAGAGGTTCAGACCTCAATCTCCTCATTTCTGTGATGCTATTGATGGTATGGCAGGAGGGGGCCTATGCCACGCTTCTGTTGCTCTTGTTCAAATTAGGGTGCCCCTTCCCTGGTTTGGGACCACATCCTCCCTGGGTTCATATTTGGGCTCCATATGGGAACCCGAATTTTAACTTAGTGCAATATGAGGATTATTCTTGAAAAAATCTCTTCTTCAGATCCACCGTCAGAATTCTTTCATATTTGGTATACAACATTTCTAGGGGGTCAGATTCAAGTTTGTTCAAATCAGTTCTCTGGGTTCATATTTGGGCTCCCTATGGGAGTCCGACTTTTAACTTAGTGCAATATGAGGATTATTCTTTAAACATCTTCTTCTTCAGATCCACCAGTCAGAATCATTTCATATTTGGTGTACAATATCTCTAGGTATGTCAGATTCAAGTTTGTTGAAATTGATTCTCTGGGTTCATATTTGGGCTCCATATGGGAGCCCAAATTTTAACTTAGTGGAATATGAGGACAATTCTTTAAAAATCTTCTTCGGATCCATCAGTCAGAGTTGTTTCATATTTGGTATACAACATCTTTAGGGAGATCAGATTCAAGTTTGTTCAAATCAAGTTCCCGGGTTGGTATTTTGGCTCCCTATAGGGGCCCGAATTTTCAGATATTCAGATCAATTCCTTGATTTCATATTTGTGCGTCTTCAGTAAACCCAAAGTTGAACACTATTTGTTACACAGTTGGTGCCCACATGTGGTTTATATGGTGTCTGTTAATTTCATGTTGGATGAGAGGATACCTAAGTTCAAGATAGAATTACCGGACACCATGTATACCATATTAGGCCACCAACAAACTGTGCAATGAATATATCTTGCCAACTATTTGATCTATTCACAGAATTCACAATCACAATCAACAATAAATGAGAGTATTCTCCCCATTTGTTCATGTCTTTACCTTGTAACAGTTTAAGAGACAGTGGATATAAGCACTCTCACATAAATTGTAGCAAAGCAAAGAGATGCAGACTAAATAATTTCACTTCGAAGGCAACATGACACACATTCAAAGTATATGAAGCTTTTAAGTTTCCTAACCTGAACTTAATTCAAATATGGACTTCCAACACTTCATTTTTCAATATCCTTAAGGGGACAGATTCAGGTTTTGTTCTGATCGATTTGTTGTTATGGCTTTCAAGCTACAGTAGCATAATAATGCTTTGAAATTTGGCAATACTTATCTAAAGCCAGTAGGTTTGGATCTAGTCGGCAAGAAGATTATAATGATTATATGACATGGACACCTGAATTATGAATAATTTCATTGCGTCATTCCTCTGTAGTGTTGGTGAACCATAACGAACTGGATGTGATCCAAAATATTTGTTTGAACTACTTTGTCAGGTGAGCGATTTAAGGCTAGGTGGGGCCTCTTGTTTATTTTGGAATGACTGGTGCCATTCTGTTGTTCGAAACGTATGTAAAGTGCCCAAGATGGGCGATATAAATAAATTTAGGAGGTGGGATAATTGTTGGAACTGATGATACATCTGACACTCACCCTTGATTGATATAAAAAAATACAATGGTATGTCAAAATGAAACGCATATTATTAATTATGGGCAATCAAGTTGGGTGATAAAAACAACAGAGATTTGATTTTGTCTGTTTCAGATTTTTGAAAAAATATTTTTTGCAGTTAATTCGCTCCTTCAAATGAGTTGCGGTCATTTTTAATCATCAGGAAAAAATCCCAATTCACGATTTTCTAAGACAGGTTGTGAAAGAAAATTCCCTCTTGGCAAAATGAATGTGTGAAATCCGGTTATTTGCAGCAGTTGGATGTTTGGTCTGTGAGAGTTTTGTCCTCGATATGGAAATTAGTAGGTGTGTGTGGTGAATGCAACATCATTGACAGGTGAAACTGGTGAGTGCCGAGTTGTTTGGTGATTGAGTGGGTGTATTTTCCGTGCAAGTGTTGGAGACTGACAATCGTGGTGGGCGTTAACGATGCTCGATGTTCAATATTTGACAGACGATTTGCTGAAGTAATCTTACTGCGCAGGTGTAAAGAATACTTCCTTTAAAAGTGTTTACATTTGAAAAAAGCCGGTGTTTAAGAATACTGATCAAACTACACGGGCCTGTGATTTGGGGAAGATAATTTTGACCACGGACATTTTGACTGTCTATTTTAATAGACCATAGGACATGGACAATTTTGCGTCTGACATAGTCTGTGTCCGACCACTTATTTTCCACTCTAATAACAGAATTATCTCTGGGATGAATCGTCACATCAAAAGGGGATGAATCCTCCCGGGGCCGAAACCTCTCAGGGACGTATCGACCCGATCCCATGTCTTTTATTTTCATTGTCTGATCACCTCATTTGTACACGGTATGTCTTTTATGCCACTTGGAGATTTATCTTGTGGAAAAGATAGTCTGCGGAAAATAGCATTAGGCAGCCGTTTACCGTCCGCGGAAATTTTCATTTGGACTGCAGCCCGGGGCGATCGGCCACCTCAAAATGACAGACCTGTAATCTTGAAAAATCACTTCAGGTGCACAGGCAGAATCTTTTGATGTTTGGTATGCAGCATTTATATGAGGGTGAGATTCAAATCTGTTCAAAACCAAGTCCCTGAGTTAATATTTGGGCTCCCTTGGGGGGGGGGGGGGGGGTCCAAATCCTTACTTAATGCAATTTGAGGGATAATCTTAAAAAATCTTTATCTGACCCACGAGTGAGAATCTTTTAATATTTGGTATGCTGCATTCTTAGGAGGTGGACATTCAAATTTGTTTCCTCCAAGTCCCTGGGTGTGTATTTGGGCTTCCTTTAGGAGCACTAATTCTAGCTTAGTGCAGATTGAGGGGCAATCTTTAAAAGTCTTCTCTTCCAATTCTACCAGTCAGAAACTTTCAATATTGGGGATGTAGCATCATTATTGGGTGGAGATTCACATTTGTTCAAACTAAGTCCCTTGGTTCATATTTCATCTCTTTTGTGGAAGCCAGAATTCTAACTTGACACAAGTTTGAGTGGCAATATTTGGCATACTAATGGGAAGGGCAGGAATTTTTGCCCCACCCAAAATTTCTATTTCCTGAACTGATAAGCTGATTTGAACCAAATTTGCTGTGAGATAGTAATGGGTCATAAGCACTTGATTTATAAAAAAAAACATTAACAGCTGCCCTGTGGGAACCTCTGGAGCTAAAAATAGAAATAAAAAAAAAACCATTCAAACGCTCATATCTCGAAAACTGCACAACACTGTGAATTCCTGTTTGGTGTGAAGCTTCCATAAGATGAACAGAGAGGATTAAGAAAAATTGCCATCAGTTTTGTTTTTCGGGACTTTGAAGAAATGATAACTAAGCATTTTGTAACACTGAGGTTAATGGGGAAAATATTAAAGATCCTTTTCTCGGAAACCACTACTCTAAATACTTTCATATTTGACATATGACATCTTTGGTAGATTGTTTCACATATTTACTGAAAACAAATCCACAGGTCCATATTTGGGCTGTCTATGTGAGCCCAAAAATTTAAATTCGTGCAATATGAGGAATATTCTTTGAAAATCTTCTTTAGATCCACCAGTTGGAATCTTAATATTTGGTATGTAGCATTCTTGCAGTAGTGAGATTAAAACCAAGTACCTGGGTTCATATTTGGGCTCCCTGTATGCAGTATGAATGGTAATCTTTGAAAATCCCTTGTTCAGACCCACCAGGCAGTCTTTTGATATTTGGTATGCAGCATCCTTTGGGGGTGGAAGTACAAGTTTGTTCAAACCAAGTCCTTGGCTTAATATTTGGGCTCCCTGTGGGAACCCAAAATCTAATTGAGTGCAATATGATGTTGGTATTCCTGGAACTCTTTTAATGTGTGCAATTTGAATTTCAGGTTTGCAGTATCCGAATTCGAGAGATCTGCATCAGGAGATAAAAGAAGGACGTAAAAACTTCTCTGAGGTTGAGGGAATGAAAGCAAAAGGTTAAGAGTTAATTGTATTTTTTGTGCACTTTAAGACTCCAAACCCACAGTCTTTTAGATCATAATGAAAAACTTACCAGTCTGCGGCTGTAAAAACTATTGGCTTTTAACCAACCAATAACGTCATGAATCATAGTGTGATGTTGCATTATTCAAAATATAATTTCTGTAAAAAATTACTATACAAGTTGACAGTTATATTTGGCCCAAAAAGTAAATAACCCAGGTTCTCCAGCTCTGTGTCGCCCAATAGACTGCTGCATCAGTCCTTTTAGCTCACCTTGACAAAGTCAAGGGAACTTAAGTGATCACTCTTTGTCTGTTGTGCATTGTCCGTCAGGATTACATTATCGACTTCTTCAGAACGACTGAACCATTTTTAGCTCACCTGAGCGAAGCTCAAGGGGAGCTTTACTAATCACTTTGCGTCCGTCCACCGTCGTCGTCCGTCCGGGGTTAACTTTACATTATCGACTTCTCACGAACCACTGGACCAAATTCAACAAAATTTGCTGTGCATGTTCGCTATCATATGTCAATTCAGATTTGTTCAAATAAAGTTGCCACACCCACAGGGGGCATAACTCTGATAGCACCCATAAATTTCTTTCCAAAATTTAAAAAAATCTTCTTCTTCAGATTCACTGGGCCGAATTCTTTCATATTTGGTATACAACATTTCTAAGGGGTTCAGATCCAGATTTGTTCAAATCGAGTTCCTGGGTTAATATTTGGGCTCCCTATGGGAACCCGAATTTTAACTTAGTGCAATATGAGGATTATTCTTTAAAAATCTTCTTCTTCAGATCCACCCGGCAGAATTCTTTCATATTTGGTATACAACATTTCTAGGGGGGTCAGATTCAGATTTGTTCAAGTGAAGTCCCTGGGTTTATATTTGGGCTCCCTATGGGAGCCCAAATTTTAACTTAGTGTAATATGAGGATTATTCTTTAAAAATCTTCTTCTTCAGATCCACCAGGCAGAATTCTTTTATATTTGGTATACAACATTTCGAAGGGGGTCAGATTCAGATTTGTTCAAGTCGAATCCCTGGCTTTATATTTGGGCTCCCTATGGGAGCCCGAACTTTCACTTAGTGCAATATGAGGATTATTCTTTAAAAATCTTCTTCTTCAGATCCACCAGTCAGAATCATTTCAAATTTGGTATACAACATCTCTAGGGCGGTCGGATTCATATTTGTTTAAATCGAGTCCCTGGCTTCATATTTGGGCTCCCTATGGTAGCCCAAATTTTTACTTAGTGCAATATGAGGATTATTCTTTAAAATCTTCTTCAGATCCACCAGTCAGAATCATTTCATATTTGGTATACAACACCTGTAGGAGGTCAGATTCAGATTTGTTCAAATCGAGTCCCTGGGTTCATATTTGGGTTCCCTATGGGAGCCCAAATTTTAACTTAGTGCAATACGAGGATTATTCTTTAAAAATGTTCTTCAGATCCACCAGGCAGAATTCTTTTATATTTGGTATACATCATCTCTAGGGAGGTTGAATTCAGATTTGTTCAAATCGAGTCCCTGGCTTCATATTTGGGCTCCCTATGGGAGCCTGCATTTTAACTTAGTGCAATATGAGAATTATTCTTTAAAAATCTTCTTCTTCAGATCCACCAGGCATAATTCTTTCATATTTGGTATACAACATTTCGAAGGGGGTCAGATTCAGATTTGTTCAAATCAAGTCCCTGGATTCATATTTGGGCTCCCTGTGGGAACCCAAATTTTAACTTAGTGCAATATGAGGATTATTCTTTAAAAATCTACTTCTTCAGATCCACCTGGCAGAATTCTTTTATATTTGGTATACATCATCTCTAGGGAGGTCAGATTCAGATTTGTTCAAATCGAGTCCCTGGCTTTATATTTGGGCTCCCTATGGGAGGCCAAATTTTAACTTAGTGCAATATGAGGATTATTCTTTTAAAATCTTCTTCTTCAGATCCACCAGTCAGAATCATTTCATATTTGGTATACAACATCTTTAGGGAGGTCAGAATCAAGTTTGTTCCAATTAATTCCCTGGGTTTATATTTCAGCTCCCTATGGGAGCCCAAATATTAACTTAGTGCAGTATGAGGACAATTTTAAAGTATCTTCTTCGTGAGATCCATCAGTCAGAATTCTTTCATATTTGGTATACAACATTTCTTGGGGGATCAGATTGAGATTTGTTCAAATCGAGTCCCTGGATTCATATTTGGGCTCCCTGTGGGAGCCCGAATTTTAACTTAGTGCAATATGAGGATTATTCTTGAAAAATATTCTTCTTCAGATCCAACAGCCAGAATTTTTTTCATATTTGGTATACAACATCTCTAGGGGAGTCCGATTCAGGTTTGTTCAAATCAAGTTGCTGGGTTCATATTTGGGCTCCCTATGGGAGCCCAAATTTTAACTTAGTGCAGTATGAGGATTATTCTTTAAAAATCTTCTTCTTTAGATCCACCTGTCAGAATCATTTCATATTTGATATACATCATCTCTAGGGAGGTCAGATTCGGATTTGTTCAAATCGATTCCCTGGGTTCCTATTTGGGGTCCCTATGGGAGCCCAAATTCTAACTTGGTGCAAAATGAAGATTATTCTTTAAAAGTCCCTGGGTTCATATTTGGGCTCCCTATGGTGCAATATGAGGATTATTCTTCACAAAATCTCTTCTTCAGATCCACCGGTTAGAATCCTTTCATGTTTGGTTTCACAAAATTTCTAGGGGGGTCAGATTCAAGTTTGTTCAAATTGGTTCCCTGGGTTCATATTTGGGCTCCCTATGGAAGTCTGACTTTTAACTTAGTGCAATATGAGGATTATTCTTTAAAATTCTTCTTCGTCAGATCCACCAGTCAGAATCATTTCATATTTGGTATACAATATCTCTTGGGATGTCAGATTCAAGTTTGTTGAGATCGATTCCCTGGGTTCATATTTGGGCTCCATATGGGAGCCCTAATTTTAACTTAGTGGAATATAAGGACAA
Source organism: Pictodentalium vernedei (assembly GCA_031216915.1). Taxonomy (NCBI): domain Eukaryota; kingdom Metazoa; phylum Mollusca; class Scaphopoda; order Dentaliida; family Dentaliidae; genus Pictodentalium; species Pictodentalium vernedei. Next base: position 179,513,547 of record CM062296.1, read on the forward strand.
TTCTTTAAAAATATTCTTCTTCAGATCAATCAGTCAGAATTCTTTCATATTTGGTATACAACATCTCTAGGGTGATCAGATTCAAGTTTGTTCAAATCAAGTCCCTGGGTTGGTATTTGGGTGTCCTATAGGGGCCCGAATTTTCAGATGTTCAGATCAATTCCTTGCATTCATATTTGTGCTTCTTGGGTAAACCCAAAATTGAACACTATTTGTTACACAGTTGGTGCCCACATACGATTTATATGGTGTCTGTTAATTTCATGTTGGATGAGAGGGTAGCTCAAGTTCAAGATAGAATTACCGGACACCATGTATACCATATTATGATATTAGGCCACCAACAAACTATGTAATGTATGTATCTTGCCAACTATTTGATCTATTCACAGAATTCACAATCACAATCAACAATAAATGAGAGTATTCTCCCCATTTGTTGATGTCTTTACCTTGTAACAGTTTATGAGACAGTGCATATTAGCACTCTCACATAAATTGTAGCAAAGCAAAGAGATGCAGACTAAATAATTTCACTTCGAAGGCAACATGACACACATTCAAAAAATATGAAGCCTTTAAGTTTCCTAACCTGAACTTAATTCAAATATGAACTTCCAACACTCCATTTTTCCATGTGCTGTACAATATCCTTAAGGGGACAGATTCAGGTTCTGTTCTGATCGATTTGTTGTTAATGTTTTTTTTTTTATCAATTATGGCTTTCAAGCTGCAGTAGCATAATAATGCTTTGAAATTTGGCAATGCTTATCTATTGCCAGTAAATTTGGATCTAGTCGGCAAGAAGATTATAATGATTATATGACTTGATCACCTGAATTATGAATAATTTCATTGTGTCATTCCTCTGTAGTGTTGATGAACCATAACGAACTGGATGTGATCCAAAATATTTGTTTGAACCACTTTGTCAGGTGAGCGATTTAAGGCCACGTGGGGCCTCTTGTTTAACACTGTGGGTAATGGGAAAACATTAAAGAATCTCTTTCTCCCAAACCACTGCTCCAAAAGCCTTCATGTTTTACATATAACATCTTTGGAACAATAATACGCATATTTGTTGAAATCAAATCCCTCTGTCCATATTTGGTCTCCCCATGGGAGCCCAAATGTTCCAATTAGTGCAATATGAGGAATATACTTGAAAAATCTTCTTCTTCATATCCACCAGTGAGAATCTTTTGATATTTGGTATACAATACCCTTAGGGAGTTCAGATTCAAGTTTGTTCAAGCTATGTACCGGGGTTCATATTTAGGCTAAAATTTTAGGGTCCGGGTCCCAGTTGGGCCCTAGAAAATTTTGGACCAAAATTTCAGACCTGAGTGTTTCGTTTTCTAGGCGTTTTGGACAATTTTAAGACAAAAAACATGAATTTTTTTAACACTGAAAATTTCGGGGCCGGGTCCCTCCCGATGGAAGTTTGGACCAGAGTTGTTTGGTTTTTTATGCGTTTTGGACAATTTTAAGACAATTTCTTTTTTTTTACGCTGAAAATTTCAGCTCCGATGTAACAGGGTATCTTCCCCCAGGGGAGGGGGAAGATGCACTAGAGTATCTCCCCCACTCTGTGTATCCCCCCCCCCTCCACCCAATATAGACTGTTTTGATATTTTAAACAACTCTCCCTGGTGGGCATAGAATGCTATTTGACTTACATGCATAAAGTAACAATGATTAGTGAATATGAGGTGGAGGGGAGGATACACACGCCTATGTATCTGCCCCCCCCCCCCCTCCCTGTGATGTACATTGTAGATAGACACTGTTCTGATATTAAAGTATGTTTATTATGCCCCCGAAAAATTTTTTTGAGGGGTATATAATGGAGGTCTCCGTCCGTCCGTCTGTCCGTACCAACATTTTGTATTATAACTCGAACATCAGTTGTCGGATTTTAATGTTCTTTGGTATGGTGATAGGGCAGCTTGGGGGAATGGATGCCCTTGTACCTAGGGTTTTGTCCGACAAATCTTACAGGAGTTATGTCCCTTATTTACTTTTTCCGTCCGTCCGTACCAACATTTTGTATTATAACTCTCGAACATCAGTTGTCGGATTTTAATGTTCTTTGGTATGGTGATAGGGCAGCTTGGGGGAATGGATGCCCTTGTACCTAGGGTTTTGTCCGACAAATCTTACAGGAGTTATGTCCCTTATTTACTTTTTCCATCCGTCCGTACCAACATTTTGTATTATAACTCGAACATCAGTTGTCGGATTTTCATGTTCTTTGGTATGGTGATAGGGCAGCTTGGGGGAACGGATGCCCTTGTACCTAGGGCTTCGTCCAACAAATCTTACAGGAGTTATGTCCCTTATTTACTTTTTCCGTCCGTCCGTCCGTACCAACATTTTGTATTATAACTCGAACATCAGTTGTCGGATTTTAATGTTCTTTGGTATGGTGATATGGCAGCTTGGTCGAACGGATGCCCTTGTACCTAGGGTTTCGTCCGACAAATCTTACAGGAGTTATGTCCCTTATTTACTTTGAAAATTGATGATTTTTTGGTTTTCTACCAATTAAAATTGTTTGCCCCCGAAAAATTTTTTCGAGGGGTATGTATTGGAGGTCTCCGTCTGTCCGTCCGTCCGTACTAACATTTTGTATTATAACTCTCGAACATCAGTTGTCGGATTTTAATGTTCTTTGGTATGGTGATAGGGCAGCTTGGGGGAACGGATGCCCTTGTACCTAGGGTTTTGTCCGACAAATCTTACAGGAGTTATGTCCCTTATTTGCTTTTTCCGTCCGTCCGTCCGTACCAACATTTTGTATTATAACTCGAACATCAGTTGTCGGATTTTAATGTTCTTTGGTATGGTGATAGGGCAGCTTAGGGGAATGGATGCCCTTGTACCTAGGGTTTTGTCCGACAAATCTTACAGGAGTTATGTTCCTTATTTACTTTTTCCGTCCGTCCGTACCAACATTTTGTATTATAACTCGAACATCAGTTGTCGGATTTTAATGTTCTTTGGTATGGTGATAGGGCAGCTTGGGGGAACGGATGCCCTTGTACCTAGGGTTTCGTCCGACAAATCTTACAGGAGTTATGTCCCTTATTTGCTTTGAAAATTGATGATTTTTTGGTTTTCTACCAATTAAAATTGTTTGCCCCCGAAAAATTTTTTCGAGGGGTATGTATTGGAGGTCTCCGTCTGTCCGTCCGTCCGTCCGTCTGTCCGTCCATCCGTCTGTCCGTCCGTACCAACATTTTGTATTATAACTCTCGAACATCAGTTGTCGGATTTTAATGTTCTTTGGTATGGTGATAGGGCAGCTTGGGGGAACGGATGCCCTTGTACCTAGGGTTTCGTCCGACAAATCTTACAGGAGTTATATCCCTTATTTACTTTTTCCGTCCGTCCGTACCAACATTTTGTATTATAACTCGAACATCAGTTGTCGGAGTTTAATGTTCTTTGGTATGGTGATAGGGCAGCTTGGGGGGAACGGATTCCCTTGTACCTAGGGTTTTGTCCGACAAATCTTACAGGAGTTATGTCCCTTATTTCCTTTGAAAATTTATGATTTTTTGGTTTTCTACCAATTAAAATTGTTTGGCTGAACCGATGAGTTTCAAATTTTATATGCTGATTACTCATGTCAAAGTACAGGTCGCATTAAAATTGTTTGCCTGACCTGATTAATTTCACATTTCTTATGCTTATCATCAATTGTCGCTCGACATCCAGTGACATCTGATTATCCACATCTGAGTACCACTTGGCTACCTTCGGGGGCATTAGCACACGCGTTAGCGTTGCTCTTGTCAAATTTCTTTTGCCACTGCCAATAAATATCTGAAATGAAACATTTTTGTGTGTGTGAGTTTTTTTTTTTCCATCAAAAGTTTCTTCATGTGATAAGTACTGCCAGTGAAGTCATACAAATATTATTTAATATTGTCAGGGTACTCAAATCTATGGTAATCCACAATCATCATACTGCATATCAAGACATACCAATGTTATCCATGTTGAAAAAATTAGAGGTGGGGGAGGATACCCACGAGGCTGATCAGTAGGCCTGGTTCAGGGCTGGTTGCAAATATATTTGCACCGAACAGTGCAAATCAGGCCTGGTGGACCCATTTATCAGGCATATCAATCAGCCTGGTCACGATTCTAAAACGCAAGCCCTGAAAAATCCCAGGAGGGCCATTATGGTTCGCCTTAAATTACCCCAGGAGGGCCATTTCATCAGTTTGCCTGAAACAACCCAAGGAGGGCCATTTTTGCTTTGCAAGGTCCGAAGGCAGTGCTTATATATTGAAGCTGAAGTCATCGCAGGGAAGGAAGAGGGGGTGGGTTTGGGGACATCATGGTTGGCCGACTGGGGTCGAAAATTTTTTTATCATTATAATTGTTTACCCACTCCAATAGTAAATTATTGTGAATATGTGGCAACTGAACAGCCATTCTGTGATCCCGTTATGGTTGAAAGCCTTCCGACCCATAAATCTGGGGACATGACCAGAACTGAATCCACCAGGCTTTGTGTTTATAAATACAGTGTCACAGGTTTTCAGGGTACATAAAAATGTTTGAAATGCCACAATAACATTGCTTCTGGGTCGTTTCAGCCTCGTTTTTTTTGTGGGGGGGGGGGGGGGGGGGGGGGTGCTGGGGGGGGCCCCAGTTGAGGCCGATATGTACCGCCTGTCGAGGCCAAAACATCTCGATTTTCACATATTTATTGAAAACAAATCCACAGGTCCATATTTGTGAGCCCAAAAATTTAAATTAGTGCAATATGAGGAATATTCTTTAAAAATCTCCTTTAGATCCACCAGTTGGAATCTTAATATTTGGTATGTAGCATTCTTACAGTAGTGTGGTTAAAACCAAGTACCTGGGTTCATATTTGGGCTCCCTGTGGGAGCCCAAAATATATAACTTAGTGCAGTATGAAGGGTAATCTTTGAAAATCCTCTTCTTCAGACCCACCAGGCAGTCTTTTGATATTTGGTATGCAGCATCCTTAGGGGGTGGAAGTACAAGTTTGTTCAAACCAAGTCCTTGGCTTAATATTTGGGCTCCCTATGGGAACCAAAAATCCAATTGAGTGCAATATGATGGGTAATCTTTAGAAATACTCTTCTTCTGATCCACCAGTGAAGAATCGTTTGCTATTCAGAATCCTTATGGAAGTCTGTTTCGATTCAAGTTGTATAAATAAAATCCCTGTGTTCTTATTTGGGCTCTCTGTAGAGCCTGAATTCTAACTCAGTACAATTTTAAGGATAATCATCGCAAATCATCTCCTTCAAACACACCTTTGTTTTGATATTCAGCATACAATATTTTTGGGAAGGCATAATTCCAGTTTGTTCAAGTCACTGAGTTTATATTTGGGCTCCCTGTGGGAAAAGCAAGGATTTTTGCCCTGCCCCAAATTTTCTGAACGGAGGATTTTATTTGAACCAAATTTGATATGAGATAGTAGTGGGACATAAGTATGTGATTTATGCAGCAAAACAGTTCTCAGCTGCCCCGCAGGCACCTCGGGAGCTGAAACTAAAAAAGAATCAAAAGCCTTATATCTCAAAACCTACACATCATTGAAAAATCTTATTGGACATAGAGCTTCCTTTGGAACAACTGAGAGGAATGACAATAAAAATTGATGTTGGGATTTGTCATAAAGTGCAGTTTTTTAGCTTGCCGAATGGAGCTTAACTTATCACTTGTCATCGTCCATCCATCCATCCATCCATCTATTGTGAACTTTATATAATCAGCTTCTCACAAACTGCTAGATCAAATTGAACAAAATTTGGTGTGCATGTTCCCCATCATATATATCAATTCAAGTTTGTTCAATTAAGGGGCATAACTGACAGCACCCATAAGTTCCTTTCCAAAATTCAAAAAAATCTTTCTCGGATCCACTGTTCAGAATCTTTTCATATTTCATATATAACATCACGAGAGGTGTGTGTGTGTGTGTGTGTGGGGGGGGGGGGGGGGGGGGGGGGGGGGGGGGGGGGTGCAGATTCAAGTTTGTTCAAATGGAGTCCCTGGGTTAATATTTGGGGTCCCTATGAGAGCCTGAATTTTAACTTTGTGCAATATGTGGAATTTTCTTTAAAAATCTTTTTGTTCAGATCCACTTGCCAGAATCTTTACATATTTGGTATATAATATCTCTAGGAGGGGCAGATTCAAGTTTGTTCAAATGGAGTCCCTTGGTCAACGTTTGGGCTCCCTATGTAAGCCCAAATTTTAACTTAGTGCAATATGTGGAATATGCTTTAAAAATCTTCTTTAGACCCACTAGTCAGAATCCTTTCATATTTGGTATACAACATATCTTGGTGTGTCAGATTCGGGTTTATTCAAATGGAGTCCCTGGTTTAATATTTGGGCTGCCAAATTTTAACTTAGTGCATTGAGATCATTCAAAAATATTCTTCAGATTCACTGGTGAGAATTCTTTCATAATTTGTATAGAAAATCTCTAGGGGAGTTAGATTCAAGTTTGTTTAAATCAAGTCCCTGGGTTCATATTTTGGCTTCCTATGGGAGCCCAAATTTTAACTTAGTGCAATATGAGGATTATTCTTTAAAAATCTTCTTCTTCAGATCCACCACTCATAATCATTTCATATGTGATGTACAACATCCCTAGGGATGTCAGATTCAAGTTATTCAAATTCATTCCCTGGATTCATATTTGGGCTCCCTATTTTAACTTTGTGCAATATGGGGACAATTCTTTAAAAATCTTCTTCAGAACCAACAGTGGGAATTTTTTTATACTTAGTACACAACATCTCTAGATGAGTCAGATTCAAATGTGTTCAAATCCAGTTCCTGAATTCATATCAGGGTTCCCTATGGGAGCCCAAATTTTAACTTAGTGCAATATGAAGATTGTTCTTTAAAAATCTTCTTCTTCATATCCACAAGTAAGAATTCTTTCATATTTGGTATTAAACATCTCTGATGGGGTCAGATTCAAGTTTGTTCAATTTGAGAGCCAGAATTTATACTTAGTGCAATATAAAGACTACTCTTCAAAAATCTTCTTCTGCCAGTGGTTTCTTTCATATTTGGTGAAGTGCATCCTGGGGGGGGGGTTAGATTTTAACTTAGTGCAATACTAAGGTACTTTTTTGCGTGCCGAGTCGCCATTTTTAACAATGAGGCCAATGGTAAAACATTAAATAATTTATGTCTCCAAAACCACTTCCCCAAATTCTTTCATATGTCACATATAACATCTTTAGAAAGTTGAATAACACATGTGAGGAAATCAGAAGCCTTGGTCCATATTTGGGCTCTCTATGGAAGCCCAAAAATTAAATTGGTGCTATTTCAAGCATATTCTTTAAAAATCTTCTACTACACAGCACATAGACTTCTTGTTTGGCATTACACTTTCATAAGACCAACAGAGATGAATTGTTGAAAAAAGAAATTCTGTCTATAGCGAAAGAGTTAAATACACACATCAAGGTGAGAGTCTAGGGCCATCTGGGGCTTCTTGTTTTAAGGGGATTATTTTTGTCAGTCATCGGTACATTTTTGGAGCTTGTTTGCTATTCAGAATTCTTATGGAAGTCTGATTCAAGTTGTATAAATAAAATCCCTGTGTTCTTATTTGGTCTCTCTACAGGTAGAGCCTGAATTCTAACTCAGTACAATTTTAAGGATAATCATTGCAAATCATCTCCTTCAAACCCACCTTTGTTTTAATATTCGGCATACAATATTTTTGGGAAGGCATGATTCCAGTTTGTTCAAGTCACTGAGTTTATATGTGGGCACACTGTGGGAAAGGCAAGGATTTTTGCCCTGCCCCAAATTTCCTGAACAGAGAATATGATTTGAACCAAATTTTGCTATGTCAAGTTGCTAGGTTAATAGGGAGATCAGATTTTAACTTAGTGCAATATGAGGACTATTATATAAAAATCATCTTCACCGGAGGGGGGGGGGGGGGGGGGGGGGGGCATCTCGGTTGTCAAATCAAGTTGCTAGGTTAATGGGGAGCTCAAATTTTAACTTAGTGCAATATGAGGATTATTATATAAAATTCTTCTTCAGATCCATCAGGCCGGATTCTTTCCTATTTGGTATACAACATCTCTAGTGAGGTCAGATTTAAGTTTGTTCAATTCGAGACCTTGAGTTCATATTTGGGCTCCCACTGGGACCCAGTCAGCAAAACATATGGTAATAATGATCTGACATGGACACCAAAGTTATAAATAGATTCATGACTTCATTCCTCTGTAGTGTTGATGGCCCATGTCAAGCTGAATGTAACCTAAACTACTTCTTTGAACTAATTTTGTCAGGTGAACGAATTAAGGCCTCTTGGAGGCCTCTTGTTTTAACACTGCTATTAACTGGTTGAGTGCGCGAAGCCACAATCGTGGCTCTACTGTAATTTTTCATCCTTATTTATAATTATCATGTCGGATAAACTGGACTAAAAATGAAACATTTGCATTTTCATTTGTCGAAACTTGATGAAAACTGAGTCAATCACAGCCGAACATGATGTCAGAGAATTCATGCAAACAAAATTTTTGAAAAGTGTCACGAGCATCAGAAAAGGTTATGTGACTTGGAGAGCCTGGGGTAAGGCTTCAAACCATGAGACTCATGGTCAAAACTGGAGAGGTTACGCACATAGAGTGTTGAGTCCCTTTGACGTTTTTCGAACTAACATAGAATAAATTAATGATAAAGAAAATATTATTTCCAATAGATTCAGTTGAACACCACATATTTTCGGACACAACTTCGATTTTTTTTGTTTGGCTTTCCGTTCACAAAGAAACTGAATGGAACTACTGTACAGGAAAAAGCGTTTGTGATCACAAGAAAAGCATTGTGCAGGGCATGAAAGATTTTGAAAAAGTACCCTTCATTCAAGCAACCCACCCAGTCCTTTTCACACTTCCAGACAAAGGAAATTATTAGCCAGCTGCAGCCTGCAGTATTTGCTGGGTGTGGGTTGGCTGGGATTTGGGTGTCATAAAAAGCAAGTATCCATGGTGATTGTCAACTCTTTGTTTCTACCTTCATACAACTAGAAATTTCCAATTCAATCCTGTATGACAGGGTTTTTGAGCTCTGTGAAGCAATATTGAATTTGTTTAACACCACACTGTTGTGGCTGAATTTCCCAGATTTATGTTTCTGTATCTTGACAAGCAAGATAGAAATAATTCCAGATGTAGTTAGTCCTGATACCAGAGTATCAGTACCCTCCCCCCCCCCCCCAAAAAAAAAAAGATACTGAAGATAAAATTTCAATACTGCTCTTTAACATTTTTTTCCGAAGTAGGGTGTGCTTTGTAAACAGTAAACTTGAACCTAAAAATGAGAGCAAATTCAATTTAATATTTTGCGTGGATAATCATTTACAGTTGTTATCAAGTTTCAAATGTGTGAGTGTGGCATACTTTTGCTTTGACAATATCTTGTTATATATTTGTACACAGTAAACTTGAACCTAAAAATGAGTACAAATTCAATTAAATATTTTGGGTGGATAATCATTTACAGTTGTCATCAAGTTTCAAATGTGAGAGTGTGGCATGCTTTCGCTTTGACAATATCTTGTTATATTTATACTTTAGATTCAGTTCGAAGAGAAAAAGTTATAGGATTTAAGCGCATCCGAGGTAAACAATTTACTGTTATTTTTACAATCTTGTTTACTTGCATATTATGACAGCTATTTGTAAATCAGTTGACATTCTCTTTCTCCTTGTCTATTAGCTGCATCAAGATATTTTGATTTCTTTATGTGACTTGGGTTAGTCAGACCTCAAAAAATGTTATGTGAAATATATTTTACCGAATATAGGGATCCACATGGGGAATAACTGGCACAGTTCTGACATTTAGGTCATTTATTTGCCTTGAAAGAGGTGGGTAATATATAACCAAATGTGATAGCTGTGGTCAGTTCAATGGTAACAATTATGAAATTTAGTATTGTTTCAACTGGTGGGACTTTTGGAAACCCAAAAGGCGGAGTTGGAGTTAACTGATATAAAAAGTTCAATTTCTAGCCCAACTTCAAGTGTGTCATTTGGTAACATCATCAAGCTAAATAATGCAAGAATTAGCTATTGTGCAGAAACATGTGACTCTAAACACCAGTAAATAAATAATGCAAGAATATTGTCTTCATATTGACATTTGTCCATAATGAGTCAATCTTCTGGCATAATGTGCATGTGCCGGAGTCCGATCAGCATTCCTAAAGTTCCTGCATGTAAATAATTTATTAGTCGAGTTTTGACAAAGTCAAACTCGACTTATAGTTTGATGAAGCGGCGGGCGTTAACAATTTGGTTTCCGGACAATAACTTTAGTTCTATTTGGTGGACCTTTACCAAATTTACACCAGAGGTTGCACTATAGGAAAGGAAGACACCTATCGTTTTTGAAGTCTCGCGACCCAAGGTCAAGGTCACTGTTACTATAAATAGAATATTTATTGACAAATTGGTTTCCGGACTATAACTTTAGTTCGGTTTCATAGATCTTCACTAAACTCATACCAAAGGTTACTCTTGATGATAGGAAAACACCTATTGATTTTGGGGTCTGGTGCCTCAAGATCAAGGTCACTGGTGCTATAAATAGAATATTTTTGTTGAATTGGTTTCCGGGGAATAACTTTAGTTCTATTTGATGGACCTTCACTAAATTTACACCAGAGGTTACCCTATAGGAAAGGAAGACACCTATCGTTTTTGAAGTCTCGCGACCCAAGGTCAAGGTCACTGTTACTATAAATAGAATATTTATTGACAAATTGGTTTCCGGACTATAACTTTAGATCTGTTTCATAGATCTTCACCAAACTCATCCCAAAGGTTACTCTTCATGATAGGAAGACACCTATAGATTTTAGGGTCTGGTGTCTCAAGGCCAAGGTCACTGATGCTACAAATAGAATATTTTTGATGAATTGGTTTCCGGGCAATAACTTTAGTTCTATTTGATGGACCTTCACTAAATTTACACCAGAGGTTACCCTATAGGAAAGGAAGACACCTATCATTTTTGAAGTTTCGCGACCCAAGGTCAAGGTCACTGTTACTATAAATAGAATATTTATTGACAAATTGATTTCCGGACTATAACTTTGGTTCTGTTTCATAGATCTTTACCAAACTCGTACCAAAGGTTAGTCTTCATGATAGGAAATTTCATTGTTTGAGTTGTTGCCGTGGACAATATTATGCAGAAACACTGCAGTCATCCCTGTTGGTCATGGTCGCTGTTGCTTCAAATCACTTATTTCTTCAAAATTTGATTCAAAACTCGACTTCTGGATCTGTGATCCTCTTGCCTGATTTTTAAAACTCATAATTTCATTTATATCTGACTGGTCAATTTTACTCTTTTCAACAGCCTGAGAACATACTCTTCAAAGAAAATAAGCAAAAATGACGAACAAATGTTAGACTATCCAACTAAACAAAGTTAACAATTCACCGTAAAATGTATTGTAGACAGAAAATATTCACAAATAGGGTAATTGCGGTTGTTGAACATGGCTTTTACAATGATTGTTCCACAGACAGTAAGGCACTCTTTTTTTTCTGTCACCAATAAACTAGGAAATTTTAAGATTAGTGTATTTCCTGAACATACATCAGTATTGGAGTTGCTGACATTGCTTGTCATCACATTTTCAAGAAAACCGTTCAAACTCTTGTCCAGAAATTTTATATCTGGCATTTTGGGGATTGTGTCATGAATGGGATTGTGAACCAGCTATGTCCATTTTTTAGCTGTGACACGCAGCTCTATAAGTGACAGTATCTGTTTGTCTGTCAGACAGTCTGTCTGTCTGTCTATAACCAACAAGTTTCAAAACTCAATAACTTTTCACTCACCTGAGGGGAGCTTTACTAATTACTTTCTGTCTCTTGTCGTCCATCACCCGGCACTAACTTTACATTTTTGACTTCTCCTCTAAAACCATTAGCCCACTTTTATTCAAATGTTGGGTAAATATTTAATACCTAACACCAATTCGATTTTGTTCAAATGAAGTTGTCCCTCCCCATGGGTGATACCACGCCCCAAGGGGCACCAAAATCTTTAAAAAATATCTTGAACCAGTGCAATATGAGGAATTTTCTTCAAAAATCTTCTTCTTCAGCTCCACCAGTCAGAGTCATTTCATTTTTGGTATACACCTCTATTTGTGTCAGATTCCAGTTTGTTCAAATCGAATCTCTAGGTTCTTATTTGGGTTCTCTGTAGGAGCCAGAATTTTAACTTGGTGCAAAATGAGAAATATTCTTTGAAAATCTTCTTCAAATCCACCATTCAGAATCGTTTCATTTTTAGCTCACCATTCAGAATCATTTCATTTTTAGCTTTTGCCATCACTTGTTGTTCATTAACTTTCGCAACGCTGTCTTCTTCTTCAAAACCATTAACCCAAACCCAAACAAATTTGACATACAATGTTTTGGGGGTATCCTCTTTCCAGTTTGTTAAAATGAACCAGGTGTCCCCCTGGGATGGGGTGATGCCCATCAATTTCTTCTGTAAGTTCCTTTGGTACTCAAGATTCAAGTTCATGGGTGTATGAGTATTTGAGCTCACTATGGGAGGAGCCCGATTTTGTGCCCCGCCCAAAATTTCTATTTTCCGAACCAAGAGTCTGATTTGAACCAAATTTGCTATGACGTATTATTGGGTCCTAAGTACTTGATTCATGCCCCAAAAATTTTTCTCTGTCACCCTGTCAGAACCTCAGGAGCTAAAAGTAGAAAAAATTCAAATGCCTGTATCTTCAAAACAGCATGGCACTAAAACTTTTTATTTGGTGTGAAATTTCCTTTGAACCAATAGAAAGGAATGATAAAAAAAAAATCGCTATTGGTTTTTTTTCTAAGGTACGGCTTCGGGACTTTGAAAAACTGCCGAGTCAGCATTATTTAACACTGAAGGTAATGGGAAAAATATAAAATAATCTTTTCTCCCTAACCACCCAACCACTAAGCTTTCATATTTCACACAAATCATCTATGAAAGATTGATTCTCATTGTTGTTGAAATTGAACACCTGGGTCCATATTTGGGCACTCTACAGGAGCCCAAATGTTCAAATTATTGCAATATGAGGGATGTTCATTAAAGATCTTCTCAGAATCTTTTGATATTTGGTATACAGCATACTTAGGGAAGGGAGATTCAGGTTTGTTCCAATCAAGTCCCTTGCTTCATATTTGGGCACTCTTTAAGAGCCCAAATTTCAACTTAGTACTTATATGAGGACTATTGTTTAAAAATCTTCTTCCTCAGATCCACCAGTCAGAGTTCTTTCATACTTGGTGTGCATCATCCCTGGAAGGGTCAGATCCAAGTTCGTTCAAAGTCCCTGGGTTCATATTTGGGCTTCTTATGCAACTACGTTCAATATGAGGAATATTTGTTGATTCTCAGATCCAGCACTCAGAATCTTTTGATCTTTGGTGTATATCATCCTTACGGAGGTGTGATTCAAGTTGTTCAGTTGGCATTTTTGTGCCCAGTGGGAACCCCAGCAGCAAAAAAATAGAATCAAATTCAAATACCCATCGCCTTCCCATTCCCCGTTTAGTATCCAATCATAGAACACTAAAAAATTATATTTAGTATCCAAAATTATTAGGGTAAACATACACTTTTCCTCCGCCATGGGAACCCTGGGAAGTGCAGCCGTGCTTGGTAAAATAGGACCCAATCACCAATGGTATGGGTGGAAGTTTTCTAAAATGGGCAACATGGGTATAAACGATTTACAGTTTGACTTTATCTCCATGTTGTGGTCACAATTAACCATTGTGCATAAGTATGTGACCTTAAACACCAATAAGTAAGTACACTTTTACTAGTTCAACCCATGAGACATCATTAAAAAAGCTGTTGTTTCAGATCAAGTGGTTGTGATTTAACTGTATTTAATAGCATCATTGGCTATATCATGGAGGAACTGTTATATAAGTTTATTAACATTTAACTCATGTTCAAGGTGACATTATTTTTTGTCTTTGTGGTTCTGATCCCTGGAGAATAGCTCCATTCCTTTTCTTCAATGTGATACAGGTGAGCGTTTTAGGCTCCCTTGAGCCTCTGGTTGGTATACACCATCTTTTGGGGGGTCAGATTCAAATTTGTTCAAATCGAGTTCCCTGGTTTATATTTAGGCTCCCTGTTGGAGCCCGAATTTCAACTTAGTGCAATATCGCGATTATTCTTTAAAAGGCTTCTTCAGATCCACCAGTCAGAATAATTTCATTTTTGGTATACAACATCTCTTGGGAGATCAAATTCAGATTTGTGGAAATCGAGTTGCTAAGTTTATATTTGGGCTCCCTAATTTGGGAGCCCAAATTTTAACTTGGTGCAATATGAGGATTATTCTTTAAAAATCTTCTTCAGATTCATCACTCAGAATCCAATCATATTTAGTGTACAGCATCTCTGGAGGGGTTAGTTTCATAGTATTCAAATCAAGTCCCTGGGTTTATTTTTTGATTCCCTATGGGAGCCTGAATTTTAACTTAGTGCTTAGGAGGACTATATTTTTAAAATCTTTTTCTTGAGATCCAGTAGTCAGAATCCCTTCAAGTTTAGTATACAACATCTCTAGGAGGTTTAGATTCAAATTTGTTCAGATTGAATCCTTGGGGGCGCGGTGGAGTCGCAGTAGCCAGTTCTCGTCAGATCACTGAAGTTGCTGCTCGTCATTGCTCGTGGTTCTCTCCGAGTACTCCAGCTTCCTCCACCAATAAAACTGTCACCGACACGATATGACCCTGGCTGTTAATGTGTCTTTAAACCCCAATAAATAATAAATAAATTGAATCCCTGGATTCATATTTGTGCTCCCTATATGAACCCAAATTTTAACTTCTTGCTTTATGAGGACTGTTCTTAAAAAATCTTCTTCTCCAGATCCACCAATCAGAATTCTTTCACATTTCGTATTCAGCATTTCTAGGAGAGTCCGATTCAAATTTGTTCAAATCGAGTCTGGGTTCATATTTGGGTGCCCTATGGGAGCGCATATTTTAACTTAATGCAATATGAAGACTATTCTTTAAAAATCTTCTTCTTCAAATTCACCAGTCAGAACTCTTTCATATTTGGTATACAACATCTCTAGGAGAGTCAGATTCAAGTTTGTTCTCATCGGATCTTTGCATTAATATTGGGCTTTACCTGGGAGCCCAAATTTTAACTTAGTACAATATGTGGATTTTTTTTTTTTAAATCATCTTTCGATCCACCAGTCAGAATCATTTTATATTTAGTATACAACATTTGTATGGAGGTGAGATTCAAATCTTTTCAAATGAAATCGAGTCCTTTGGTCAATATTCAGACTCCTATGAGTGACTTAAGGCCCCTTGGGGCCTCTTGTTGAAATACTTGGTGGAATGACATTATATTTGGTATGTCAGTGTATCTTATTGTGTCTAGCCAGTGTTCAATGCATGTGTTGTTCCTAATATTTTTCTTGGAGTATGGCCCTTGATGAACTTAGAATTTTGTGACCAACAAGTTTCTAAATGCCACCTGTCGCAGCTACGGCATCGTTGTTATAATTTTTTTCAAGAATTATTGCCCTTTTTGGACTTGATATCCCATTTTAATCCTTGTCATCACATTTCCAAAAAAACTGTTCTAAAGAGTATCATGAATGGGATGGCAGACCAGCTATGTCTTATTTATTTTCAAGAGTTATTGCCCATTGTGGACTTAAAATTTCTTGTTATCCCATTTACCTCCCTATCCTTACATTTCAAAGATTTCTTTTTTTTAATCCTTTTTTATATTGTTTGCTTGGTGATAATATCATGAATGAAATTGGAAACTTGTCATGTCCAAGGACTTTTCCAGGTTATGTTGCCTCTCTTGAACTTTCTTGTCATCACATTTGTAAAAAAAAAACTCAAGATTTTTTTTTCAACTTCAGTATGTACTTCTGTGTATTATTATCACGAAGGAGCTTGTGAACCATCAGCGTCAAGTACTTGAACTAGTTGGAAGCTGGGCTTAGTGGTGGGGGATTGGCCATCCCATGGTATTGCACCTGTTCTTGTATTTCATGGAGTTTTTCTGTTCATGAGAGCCTATTGTCATGAATTCCATATTTGTATGGTTTTATTGAAATAGTGTGGAATTTGTTTGGGGAAAATTTACCTGGCACATTTTGCAGTTGCAAAAAAAAGTTTCCTTCCACAGGTCATGGTAGAAATAACTCTGGGTTGCACCACTATGAGCAAAACTTCTCCCCCCCCCCCCCCCCCCGCCCCCCCCCTCTCCACTCCAAACTAATCAGTGATCTGCCACTGACCCGAATGGCTCTTCCTTCTGAATTTCTGCCTGAATGGCTCTTTCTTCTGAATTTCTTTGGGCATACCACAAAAGTTTTCTAAGCCTTCGATTATTAGGAAAAGAAACAATGGATTGTTTAGAGTTTCTCAAGTATGTTAAACATGTAAAGTGGTGGTGTTTCTTTCATTAAAAAAAAACATCAATTTTTTGCAGTTATAGAAGACTCAGACTCTGAAGAGGAGATACTGCCAAAGAAACAAAAAACAGGTTTGCAAATTATCATATTTACCAACTTTCATATATGGCATATATGCTATTCCATAAAATACCATAGATTTTAATGAAATATGAATAAGAGGAAGGTTGTATCTTCACTAGTGTAGATATAACAGGGAATTATCTTCACTATAATCCCCATTCAGCCAGACACATGGGTGCATTTAGTACAGAATTTATTGCACTTTTACAGTAATGGCAGGAAGATTTGTTTGGTAAGGTACGCCTATAATGAACGACGATTTTGCAACTGATGCACTGATGATGACTTGATGTTGCTAGAATGTTTTCCTAATGATACACTGTTAGGAAAAAAGCGCATCAAAACTTTTTTAGCTCAACTTTGGCAAAGCCAAATTGTTAGCTCAACTTTGGCGAAGCCAAATTTGAGGTATTGCCATGGCCCGTCGTCCGTCCGTCCGTCCATCTGTCTGTCTGTCCGTCTGTCACGCCGTACACACGGCTCGTGCTAGAGGCCGTATTTATGACCCAATCTTTTCGAAACTTCTTGGGTACCTTTGTTATCACCGTGAGACGAGAACGAGTGTTTTTGGGTCCGGTCCAAAATTCAAGATGGCCACTGGCAGCCATTTTGTGAAAAATTAGGTGCAATCAGATTTTTGCACAGAACTTCCATATCAAAGCTCAAATTTGAATAATTTTTTGTATGAATGTTTAGTACCATGGGATACATCACATATAATACGTTTTTTTTTCTCGTGCAAAAATTATGCAAATTTGACTAACTTTGATTTATTTAGCGTTACTTTCCATATTTTTATACTGTACCAATGACCCAGACATAGCTGGTGCTAACTCTTAAAATATAGGGCCAAACACAAATTTTGCCCCCCAATCCCCAAAATTTGCATCTAAAATCAAAGAAAACATGTCCTGAAAGGCCCTCCATACTTCGCCCCCACTGCGCATGCGCAGTGTCAAGGACGTTCCGAAATTGGCGCCATTAATCATTCTAAGTTTGGCCCTTCATCAGTTAACATCTGACTGATCTTTGTGCTTATAAATCTCAGTTTAAATGATGCCAGACACATAAATATTAGTGAAATGGTGATTCTAAGGAGGATAGAGAAGGAGGAGAGGAAAAAAATGTGTGACAGAATATTATCAGGGCTGTAACTTAAAATTTTTTAATGAAATTATGTTAAGTTACCTATTTTCGAGGCAGCAGCCATTTTGTTGTCATTCTGATTATTTAGTTACACTGTTTTTTAAGTGTTTTCCTCTCTCCCTGTCCTTTAAGTCCCCCCTTGCTATTCTCCCATGCTTTTGGCATAGTTTTTGTAATTATTATTACTAAATTTTCTTGGGAGTTTTAGCTGAATAACAGAATGAATTCTGTTCATTCCCCATGTTTACGTCTTCACCTACGGGTGGTTAGGCGTTGTGTTCTGCATCTACCATCTGATGTTCTGCAGTTTCTTCCCTGGAAGTCTCTGTTTTGCATCAGATAGTGTATTTTTGGTAACTGATTTCGGGCCTGGGTGCCTGGAGTCTTATTTTAGTGTTTTTACACTCATTGTTTACATTTTCAACAGCCCTCTGTGTGAGGGGGGGATTTCTAAAAAATAATATCTTGATGTTATTTTAATCATAACTAGATACATTATTATTGTTCGTAAGTGTTGAATAAATTGTTTAAAATATTTTTAAAATTTTTGTCCACACTTAGGCTTGGGATCCATTGGGGCTCAACGTTACTTTTCAGAAACTTGGGCTGTTCTGAAAAAATATTTTTTCAAAATATTTTGATTTCAATTATTTTTTCTATATTAATGGATCATATTATTATTATGTATTTTGATTGCCAGGGGTTAGTGCGAGTACCAGGACTTGTTTTCTTTTCACATTGAAAGGATATTGATCAATTGTTTTAAGAGGAAGTCTTCCTCTGACTTTATTATCATTCTATATGTGGTCAGTGTACTCGCATTAACTCCTGTTCTGTATCGTATGATTTCGATGACAATATGGGAAGCGTATGTCACGGTATGTTTTGGGGGATTTGGACACTCCGGTCCTTTCCCCGCAGGGTCACTCTACTTTATCAATTTCTATTTCAGACAATCAAGATTAGGGTGATGTATCCGTGATGTCTTCCAACAGTGTGCCTCCGTCGTCACAATTAATGAAGGGCTAGCGGAAAAGTGCTCATGTAAATACGCCAATTGCCTAAGAGGACCCTAGTAGGTTCAACGGCCTTTGACGTCCGCTAGCTCGTCCGGTGTAGCGTCCATTCACCGAATGGTTCGGCAGCCAGGTTCGTCCGTTGCGGTCTAGAAGGAATTTTGGGGTGATGCGAGCACTATAAATTAACTTAATGCACACCCAGTGACGGCGGATCGGAGGGAGAACGGAGGAAGCCTTTTAGTCCGGTTCATAGCTCGTTCCGGTCCATCCGGACGGCAAGCGAGAGAGGCCCCTCTCTCGTTCAACAACATCTGGCCCCAGATGTTGTGGTACAAAATGTGTCGGATGTATACGTCCGTCGCTCGGGACGCTCCGTTGTATAGGCAGTCTGCGGAGACTGCTAAGGCTTCCTCTTCTCGTCAGCGCACACGACCGCACCTTGGCTGCGTGACCGCCGATATATTACCAGCTTCGCCGATCAAGGATTCTTCGGCGACCAGGTCACACCATCCGGTAGCCAGGGACACGAGGCCTGCAGACTCCGGACGTTCGCATAGGAAGTGTGCGGGAGTCAACGTACACGGAGCTTCCGGCGGCAATGCATCGTAAGACCGCTACTGCACAGTCCTCGGGAACGGACGTGCTTTCCTTAATAGCACAGTTTATCGCAGCATCCCAGCATCAACTGAATCTGTCGCATATATTTTATCCGACGATGCTGGGTCGGGACGCTCCGCGGAAGCGGGTACGGACGTCCGAAAGTTTCATCCGGTCCGACGGGATACCGAAAGGGATTCGGAGGATTTCGAGCTTTCCCTTTCGGAACAACATATGCTGTTGTGTATGTCATCTGACTTGGTCTTCTACAGCTTCTTTCGTCAGACCAGAATGCTGCGATGCCGGATAAGAAACTGATAGCGTCGGTGGACTTAGAAATTTTTGGTTCGGTTCAGGGACATCGTCCCTCAGTTCCGACATAGTCCAATAATGTCACACAAACTTTCGAATTAATGAACGACGCTATATATATTATTATTTTATGCTTGCTAACCAAGCATTTCTGGTTTCTTGTTCGAAGAGTTATGGAGATGTCTTTCAAAAGTGTGCCTCTGTCGTTAATGAAGAGCTAGCGGCAATAAGTGCTCATGGAATATGTCTATTGCCTACGGAGTGACATTCGCTAGCTCACCCGGTGTAGCGTACATTCATTGAATGGTTCGGCTGCCGGGTTCGTCCGTTGCGGTCTAGGAAGGAGATTTGGGTGATGCGAGCACTTTAATTACTTTAGTACTCACCCAGTGACGGCAGATTGAGGACAGATCGGAGGAAGCCTGTTAGTCCGGTTCCTGGCTTGTCCAGGTCCGTCCGGGCTGTGAGCGAGAGAGGTCCCTCTCTCGTCCAACAACATAGGGGACCGCATGTTGTGGTTCAGATATTTTACATTCGGAGCATATGTCCGTCGGTCGGGACGCTCCGTTATATTGACAGTCCGAGAGACTGTCCTTGATGCTTCCTCATCCTCACAGCAGGGCACACGACCGCACATTGGCTACGTGACCTCGAGTATCCGATCAGTTTCGGCATTCAGTGATTCCACGGCGAATAGGTCGCGCCATCCGGTAGCCAAGGGACACGAGGCCTATACACTCCGTTCGCTCGCATATTGGTAGTATGCACGGGGTAACGATCACGGAGCTTCCAGCGGCAATGCATCATAAGACCGCTTCTCCTCAGGCCTCAGTGACGGACGTGCTATCCGAGTCAGCACAGTTGTTTCGCAGCATCCCAGCAATTGACTGTTTCTCGGTCGAATCAGGAATTATCCGACGGCGCTGGGTCGGTGCGGTCCGCGGTTGCATCAGGTACGGACGACCGAATGCTTTATAGGGTCCGACAGGATGGCGAAAGGGATTCGAAAGATTTCGAGTTTTCCCTTTAGTAGTATCGGAAGATGCCTTTCATGTCTTCTGGCATTATCTTCCAGTGATTGTTATTTCGGACTTCATTGCTGCGATCTTGGATAAGAGACTTATAGCGTCATTGGACTCGGATTTTTCGATCGGTTCAGGGACATTGTCCCTGACTTACCGACGCAGTCCAATATTGTCATTACAACATGTGTTTTATTTTTCGACGCTATATATATATATACAAGCCTGCTACTAAGCATGATAGTTTAGTTTCTTGTCCGCGTTGCTCATTTCTGCCATTTTATCATTTATACGAATAGTTTATTTTGGCAGAGCAGGGCATACCGAGAGTTCATATGCGTCTAGACGGTGTGATTAAAGACTGCATATATTCTTTTTCGCCGTTTATGTCTTTTCCAATTTCAATGTTGGGAACGACATGATGTATAGTAGACTTAACTTAGATGCTTTATCATACGTAATCCGCCTTACTGAGGCGTTATCATTACGTCTTCAAGAAAAGATTTACGGGATATTATTCTCAATGTAATTTCTTTTGAGGGCAGTGGTTTGTTCACGTATAACTCCGCCCTTCAGTGGCTGATTGGAGTTGGTTAGACGTGACGCAGCCCTAGCTACATCCACACGCGTGGATAGTAAGGTTAAGAACTCTCTCAGAGTCGCTTCGTTCTCGGAGGAGCTTCTCTTCGACGGCAACTTTTCGGCAATCCATGAATTGCTCGATTTACACGTTCTCTTGTCTATCTAGTGTTACAAGAGATTCAGACTGGGGCAAACATTCGGTGGTTGACTCAGAGAGTGCCACCGCAGTTGCCGGACCCGAGTGTGGCTGTTATGACGGTTGCCAGTCAAACAGATTGGGATATAATACTGATCCCTACGGATTCGAAGTGCCAGGGTCTTTGGGTTCCGCAGTCTCTTAGCAATCAGTTTTCTTCCGCGGAATAATGTTTTTTAGGCTTGCTTTATGTCATTGCTTGAACATTATTCAGTAACGCATGCCCAAATTCCTGTCCTTTAATTCGACAGTAGTGGCGTATCTCCGGAACCAGAGAGGCACTCTTTCGTTTCCGTTATTCAATTTAATGGAAAGAATCTGCCTGTTGGTTATAGTACACCAAGTTCAGTTTTGGTCTGTCATATTCCGGGTCGTCTGATTGTTTTATCGGATTCCCATTCTCTTACGGGTCGCTTGTTGCTGTCAGAATGGACTCTCAACAAACAAGTATTCAATCAGATTTGCTATCTATGGGAGCGCCCAATGATGATTTATTTATGACACAGCTTGCTAATCAATTGCAGACGTATGTGTTGGCTTGTCCAGATCTCTGAGCTAATGTTGTTAACGCTCTATTGATCTATAGGACGGAATGATAGGATACGCGTATCCTCCGGCGCTGTTGTTTCAGCAGGTATTGCTAAGATAAACAACCACAATACATTTCTGTTGATAGCATTTCTATCTTCACAGAGATCATGGGTAATTTACTCTCTTGTCTACTGTGGGTCTTAACGTGAAATCTTCCTCTATGTGAGGATCTTTTTTCACTGGGTAAATCGTGTCATCTTTATCACAACCCGCAAGGTCGCAACCTTCATGTATTCCATTGTGTTGTCCGTATTGCATTGTAAGCACTGTACTGGACGCGATTTCTTACTATAGGAGATCCTCTTCTTCGCTATTCTATGCGGCTAAAGTAGAGGCTCTTCCGTCGTGGTGTAGGGATCATTATGTTCATATTGTGGATTCCTCCATACTACTCATTGCTATTTTTTAGTATACTTGTTTCACAAGATCTACTGCAGCCTGTTATTATTTAGGTTATAGGTTTATGTTACCTCATACCTATGCACTCTACGATAGTTTACAATTGAGTCTTTTGTCTCTTTATCTAAGTCAGTTAGTAACTTTTTGATAAATAGACTTAGAATCTTTAGATTAAATTCCTATATGGATTTTAACTACGGTTCTTATTTAGCTAAGTAATCATTTGAGCCTCTGGAAACAGTAGTTTTCAAATTCTGACCTTTTAGACAGTAATTCTGTTGGTTTCTCTTTTACTGTAGAGTCAGTGAGTTTCATGCACTATCGATGGATGATTTTCACTTTCGTAGTTTCGGAATCTCTACTTCCGTTACTATTTAGGTTGGATTGTTGCATAAGAGTTAGGCTCCTATTATCCGGAACCTATTATTTTAAGGTCCTTCCGTCTTCGTATGGGCATAGGCCTTTACTCTTTCCGGGTACAGTTTATGTATTTATAAACAGATATCTGTTTATTACTATGGGCGTAAACTTCTTCTGTCTTTGATGTCTAGTAGAAGGACGTTACGCTCCATTTTATTGTTAATAGATTCTATTAACTATCGGTACTGCTTATGGTATATCATTGACTTAGCAGTTGTGCTTAAGATTTCGGCTCATGAAGTAAGAGTTCTTCTACTTCTTGGGCTTACATTAATAGTGTCGCTATTATAGATTTTTGAAGGCTGCTCATTGCGCTCAGCCATCCACATTCATGAATTTTATCTCAGAAATATCGAGTCCATTTTTGGAGGCCTCTATTGTTAGGTCTATTATCTACTGCTCAGAATGTCATTCACTTAACAGTTGCTACTATAGCTAGGTAGGCTGTCTGTTTCGGCAGTGTCTCCGTTCGGCTGCCCTCTTCGCTCTGGGCTATTTGACCCAGGGCAAGAAAAAGGGGGGGGGGGGGGTGTTCCCTTGGGTCACCTGTTTTACTATGAAAACAAGGGGATACCTCCTCCGGAGTTAGTAATTCTGAGCTGTTATTGGGATGGTTGTTTAGTGAGAAGTTTAGGTTTTTAAAATTCATTCAAGTCTTAGTTTTTAAAGTATAGCTTTTGAATATTGCATATGTCAACGGACATGATTATGCAATCCTCAGACACTTTTAGGAGTATAAGAGTCTCTATTCTCTAGACTTACTTTATTTATTGGCTTACTTTAAAAATTATTAGTATAAGGATTATATTGGATATTAATAGAGTACATGGATGTATGAAGCTCAATTTTGGAAGGTGTTGTATTTTTCTAATTTATCATAAATAAGAAAGATACATGTAAGGCCTATTACTTCTTTTTCCCTACAGGGGATGACTCTATTTTATTTTATTGAGCGTATTCCATTTTGCTCTATGTCCTTGGCCCTCCAGCCTTTTTACTATTCAGCTATGTCTGGGTCATTGGTACAGTATAAAAATGTTAAAAAATTTATAGTAATTTATATATTTTTTATACTTACCAATGACCCAGACGGGGATGGCCCTCCCAGGAGTTGGGAACTCTTGCCTCCCCGCTGAGTACATAGCGCTTACCAGGCTCTGGTTATTAGAATGATTAATGGCGCCAATTTCGGAACGTCCTTGACACTGTGCATGCGCAGTGGGGGCGAAGTGTGGAGGGCCTTTCAGGACATGTTTTCTTTGATTTTAGATGCAAATTTTGGGGATTGGGGGGCAAAATTTGTGTTTGGCCCTATATTTTAAGAGTTAGCACCAGCTATGTCTGGGTCATTGGTAAGTATAAAAAATATATAAATTACTATAAATTTTTTAACTTTTAGGCATTGTGCATAAATATGTGACGTTAAGCACCAATAAATAAATAAATGATGATGTCCTCATTTTCCATTCAAGAGTTTTCCCTCTTGGTGTATCTAAAAATGTCAGTTTTTTTCCATCCATGCAATTATCTAAACAATGGAGTGTCAGATCTCGATGAAATTTCATATGTTTGCCATCATGAAGGCTTTCAAAAGAGAGCTCATGAACATTGTTCGCATTTTCCGTTCCAGGGTTATCTCTCTTTAATTGTCAGAAAATGTTGGATTTATTTCCATCGGCTCATATTCTCAATCATAGGTTATCCGATCTCAATGAAATTTGGTTTGCAGGTTTGTCATCAGGAGGGCTTTGCATTGATGATGTTCCCATTTTCCACTCGAGTTATCCCTCTTTGTTTATCTGAAAATGTTAATTTTTTTTCCGTGTGCTCATATATCTCAACCATAGATTATCAGATCTCAAAGAAATTTTAAATATAGGTTTGCAATCATGAAGGCTTTCAGAAGATTGCCCATTGATCTTATTCACATTTTTCATTCAAGAATTTGATTTTGTAAATAACTGAGGCAGATTCGAATGTCCCTTTTCAGTCACCCGAACTAGGCGGTGTGCTTGATGGGGGTATACCCGGATGACAAATGTTTTACAGTTCGACATCATTGCATGTATTTATTCTAGTACTGCCTGATAGCTCGGGGTATATAGTATTTCTTATGACCATCAGTTCCCTTGTTCTCAAATTTAATTGAGGGTACCTTCATGGTGTAATCAACTCCTCTCACAGTTTATAAAGTAGGGATTAAAAACTTCATAAAAATAATTTTAAAATACCCCACAGATTGCATTAAAGTAGAATTTTGGCTCCTACTGGGAGCCCAAATATGGAGCCAGAGACTTGGTTTAAACAAACTTGAACCCCCACCTCTCTAAGTGATGTTTTTCTTATTCAACTCAGTATTAAATGAAAGAGTCAATGACTCTGTAGCTCAACTTGAGTATGACTGGAATTTGTACTTGCTGTGACCAAGTCAACAATAATGAATATGACAGGAAATAGTATTTGCTGTGACCAAGACAGCAATAACAATAATGAATATGACAAGAATTAGTATTTGCTGTGACTAAATCAACAATAATAAAAGAATTACAAGAGGCCCAGGGGGCCTGAGGGTGCTCACCTGACATGCATGGTAGTATGAATATTAAATCAGGGACATAGAAAACACAAAAAAAGTCCCACCGGCCCCCAAATTTTCAATGTAAAAAAAAAAAAAAAATTTTTTTGTCTTAAAATTGACCAAAACACATAAAAAACACATAAAAAATAAAAAAACTCATTTGTGGATTTTGGTAAAAAAATTTTCTAAGTCCCACCGGGACCCCAAATTTTCAGTGTAAAAAAAAAAAAAAAATTTTTGTCTTAAAATCCACCAAAACACATAAAAAAAAACAAAAAAAAAAAACCCCTCATTTTTTATTTTTGCATCATCGGTACAAAATGGGGGCTGGCAGCCATCTTGAATTTTGGACCACACCCAAAAACACTCGTTCTCGTCCCACAGTCATAACAAAGGTACCCAAGAAGTTTCATAAAGATTGGTTCATAAATACGGCCTCTAGCCCGAGCCATAGCACCATTTACACTTACAGTGCTGAAAGTAACACTAAATAAATCAAAGTTAGTCTAATTTGCATAATTTTTTAACGAGAAAAAAAAACGTATTATATGTGATGTATACCATGGTACTAAACATTCATGCAAAATATTATTGAAATCTGATCTTTGATGTGGAAGTTCTGTGCAAAAATCTGATTGCACCTAATTTTTCACAAAATGGCTGCCAGCGGCCATCTTGAATTTCGGACCGGACCCAAAAACACTCGTTCTCGTCCCACGGTGATAACAAAGATACCCAAGAAGTTTCGTAAAGATTGGTTAATAAATACGGCCTCTAGCCCGAGCCGTATTGGCATTTACACTCACAATGATGAAAGTAATGCTTAATACATCAAAGTTAGTCTAATTTGCATAATTTTTGCACGAGAAAAAAAAATGTATTATATGTGAAGTATCCCATGGTACTAAACATTCATACAAAAAATTATTCAAATCTTAGCTTTGATGTGGAAGATTTGTGCAAAAATCTGATTGCACCTAATTTTTCACAAAATGGCTGCCAGCGGCCATCTTGAATTTCGGACCGGACCCAAAAACACTCGTTCTCGTCTCACGGTGATAACAAAGGTACCCAAGAAGTTCCGTAAAGATCGGGTCATAAATACGGCCTCTAGCCCGAGCCGTGTGTACGGCGCGACAGATGGACGGACGACGGACGCCAGGCCATGACAATACCTCAAATTTGGCTTCGCCAAAGTTGAGCTAAAAATGATGACTCATCACTTTTTCAAAGTCCCAGAAATATATTTCACGATCAAACTGATGGGGATTTTCTTTTTAGCTCACCTGAGCGAAGCTCAAGGGGAGCTTTACTGATCACTTTCCGTCCGTCCGTCGTCGTCCGTCGTTAACTTTACATTATCGACTTCGTCTCACGAACTGCTGAACCAAATTCAACAAAATTTGCTGTGCATGTTCACTATCATATGGCAATTCAAGTTTGTTCAAATAAAGTTGCCACGCCCACAGGGGGCACCACAGGGGGCATAACTCTGATAGCACCCATAAATTTCTTTCCAAAATCAAAAAAAATCTTCTTCTTCAGATTCACCAGTCAGAATTCTTTCATATTTGGTATACAACATCTCTAGGGGGGGTCAGATTCAAGTTTGTTCAAATTGAGTTTCTGGGTTCATATTTGGGCTCCCTATGGGAGCCCAAATTTTAACTTAGTGCAATATGAGGATTATTCTTTAAAAATCTTCTTCAGATCTACGTGGCGGAATTTTTTCATATTTGGCTTACAGCATCTCTAGGGGGGTCAGATTCAAGTTTGTTCAAATCGAGTCCCTGGCGTGATATTTGGGCTCCCTAATTGAGCCCGAATTTTAACTTGGTGCAATATGAGGATTATTCTTTAAAAATCTTCTTCTTCAGATCCACCAGGCAGAAGTCTTTCATATTTGGTATACAACATATTTAGGGGGGTAAGATTCAAGTTTGTTCGAACCGAGTACCTGGGTTCATATTTGGGCTCCCTATAGGAGCCCGAATTTTAACTTAGTGCAATATGAGGATTATTCTTTAAAAATCTTCTTCTTCAGATCTACCAGGCATAATTCTTTCAAATTTGGTTTACAGCATCTCTAGGGGGGTCAGATTCAAGTTTGTTCAAATCGAGTCCCTGGGTTGATATTTGGGGTCCCTATGGGAGCCCGAATTTTAACTTGGTGCAATATGAGGATTATTCTTTAAAAATCTTCTTCTTCAGACCCACCAGGCAGAATTCTTTCATATTTGGTATGCAACATCTTGAGGGGGGGTAAGATTCAAGTTTGTTCGAATCGAGTCCCTGGGTTCATATTTGGGCTCCCTATGGGAGCCCGAATTTTAACTTAGTGCAATATGAGGATTATTCTTTAAAAATCTTCTTCTTCAGATCTACAAGGCTGAATTCTTTCATATTTGGTTTACAGCATCTCTAGGGGGGTCAGATTCAAGTTTGTTCAAATCGAGTCCCTGGGTTGATATTTGGGCTCCCTATGGGAGCCCGAATTTTAACTTTGTGCAATATGAGGATTATTCTTTAAAAATCTTCTTCTTCAGATCCACCAGGCAGAATTCTTTCATAATTGGTATACAACATCTCTAGGGGGGTCAGATTCAAGTTTGTTCAAATCGAGTCCCTGGGTTCATATTTGGGCTCCCTATGGGAGCCCGAATTTTAACTTAGTGCAATATGAGGATTATTCTTTAAAAATCTTCTTCTTCAGATCTACCAGACATAATTCTTTCATATTTGGTTTACAGCATCTCTAGGGGGGTCAGATTCAAGTTTGTTCAAATCGAGTCCCTGGGTTGATATTTGAGCCCATATTTTAACTTGGTGCAATATGAGAATTATTCTTTAAAAATCTTCTTCTTCAGACCCACCAGGCAGAATTCTTTCACATTTGGTATACAACATATCTAGGAGGGTAAGATTCAAGTTTGTTCGAATCGAGTCCCTAGGTTCATATTTGGACTCCCTATTGGAGCCCGAATTTTAACTTAGTGCAATACTAGGAATATTCTTTAAAAATATTCTTCTTCAGATCTACAAGGCGGAATTCTTTCATATTTGATTTACAGCATCTCTAGGGGGGTCAGATTCAAGTTTGTTCAAATCGAGTCCCTGGGTTGATATTTAGGCTCCCTATGGGAGCCCAAATTTTAACTTGGTGCAATATGAGGATTATTCTTTAAAAATCTTCTTCTTCAGATCCACCAAGCAGAATTCTTTCATATTTGGTATACAACATCTCTAGGGGGGGTCAGATTCAAGTTTGTTCAAATCGAGTCCCTGGGTTGATATTTGGGCTCCCTATGGGATCCCGAATTTTAACTTGGTGCAATATGAGGATTATTCTTTAAAAATCTTCTTCAGATCCACCAGGCAGAATCCTTTCATATTTGGTATACAACATCTCTAAGGGGGTCAGATTCAAGTTTGTTCAAATCGAGTCCTTGGGTTCATATTTTGGGCTCCCTATGGGAGCTCAAATTTTAACTTAGTGCAATATGAGGATTATTCTTTAAAAATCTTCTTCTTCAGATTCACTAGGTAGAATTCTTTCATATTTGTGATACAACATCCCTAGGGGGTGGGGGGGCTGATTCAATTTGTTCAAATGGAGTCCCTGGGTTGATATTTGGGCTCCCTATGGGAGCCCGAATTTTAACTTAGTGCAATATGAGTATTATTCTTTAAAAATCTTCTTCTTCAGATGCACCAGGCAGAATTCTTTCATTTTTGGTATACAACATCTCAGATTCAAGTTTGTTCAAATCGAGTCCCTGGGTTGGTATTTAGGCTCCCTTTGGGAGCCCGAATTTCAACTTAGTGCAATTTGAGGATTATACTTTAAAAATCTTCTTCAGATCCACCAGGCTGAATTCTTTCATATTTGGCATACAACATTTCTAGGGGGGTAAGATTCAAGTTTTTTCAAATCGACTCCCTTGGTTCATACTTGGGCTCCCTATGGGAACCTGAATTTAAACTTAGTGCAATATGAGGATTATTCTTTAAAAATCATCTTCTTCAGATCCACCAGGCAGAATTCTTTCATATTTTATATATAACATCTCTTGGTGGGGTCAGATTTAAATTTTTTGAAATCGAGTCCCTGGGTTGATATTTGGGCCCCCTATTGGAGCCCGAATTTTAACTTAGTGCAATATGAGGATTATTCTTTAAAATCTTCTTCTTCAGATCCACCAGGCAGAATTCTTTCATATTTGG
The DNA here is from genome assembly GCA_031216915.1 of Pictodentalium vernedei. Taxonomy (NCBI): domain Eukaryota; kingdom Metazoa; phylum Mollusca; class Scaphopoda; order Dentaliida; family Dentaliidae; genus Pictodentalium; species Pictodentalium vernedei. Next base: position 179,543,245 of record CM062296.1, read on the forward strand.
TATGCAACATGTCTATGGGGGTGAGATTCAAGTTTGTTCAAATCGAGTCCCTGGGTTCATATTTGGGCTCCCTATAGGAGCCCAAATTTTAACTTAGTGCAATATGAGGATTATTCTTTAAAAATCTTCTTCTTCAGATCCACGAGGCAGAATTCTTTCATATTTGGTACACAACATCTCTATGGGGGGTCAGATTCTATTTTCTTCAAATCAAGTCCCTTGGTTCATATTTGGGCTCCCTATGGGAGCCCGAATTTTAACTTAGTGAAATATGAGGATTATTCTTTAAAAATCTTCTTCTTCAGCTCCACATGGCAGAATCCCTTCATATTTGGTATACAACATCTCTAGGGGGTGGTCAAATTCAAGTTTGTTCAAATCGAGTCTCTGGCTTGATATTTGGGCTCCCTATGGGAGCCCGAATTTTAACTTAGTGCAATATGAGGATTATTCTTCTTCAGATCCACCAGTCAGAATTCTTTCATATTTGATAATCAACATCTCTAGAGGGGTCCGATTCAAGTTTTTTTCAATCGAGTCCCTTGTTTCATATTTGGGCTCCCCATAGGAGCCCAAATTTTAACTTGGTTTAATATGAGAATTATTCTTTAAAAATCTTGTTCTTCAGATCCACCAGGCAGAATTCTTTCATACTTGGTATACAACATCTCTAAGGGGGGGGGGGGTCGAGTCGAGTCCCTGGATTAATATTTGGGCTCCCTATGGGAGCTCCAATTTTAACTTAGTGCTATATGAGGAGTTTTTTTTAAAATCTTCTGATCTGTCAGTCAGAATTCTTTCATATTTGGTGTGCAACATCTTTAGGGAGGTCAGATTCAATTTTTTTTTTCAAATGGAGTCCCTGGGGTCATATTTGGGCTACCTGTGTGACCCTGAATTTTAACTTAATGCATTATGATGAATATTCTTAAAAAATCATCTTGACTTTCACCAATGAAAATCTTTTGATATTATGCGAAAACAATTTTACCTGTATGAATCCACCACCCCCTTCCCCTACCCTCTGGGGGTCAGTTAGGCGGAAACATTTTTTTACTCCAAAATGCAATATCTTTAAAGAGGCAGACTCATGTTTGTTCAAATCCAATCTTCAGCTAGTAGAATTGAACCCAGTCAGCAAGACATATAATAATCTTCTGACATGGCACCAGAGTTATAAATAATTTCATGACTTCTTTCCTCTGAATGTTGATGAGCCTTAGCCATGGCTAGCTAAATATCCAAAATACTTCTTTCAACTACTTTGTCAGGTGAGCGATTAAAGGCCCCTCGGGGCCTCTTGTTTTTTTTAATTTTAATTTTTTTTCAAATTTTTTTTTTAATTTCCCAAAAAATTTTTTTCCATTCTTTACCATTTTTTCTCTATTTTTTTTTCAATTTTTTTTTATACTAAAGTATACTTTGTTGCTTTAATCATACATATTACATTACAGTTATTGTGTATATATGATGTTTTGGGTTATGGCAATTTCAGTTAACCCTCAACATTGTGCAGTGATATTATCAAAGTGGAATGCAGGTGAGCACTTGAGTCTGTTTTAGAAAGAATAGCTCTTTTGTACATATTTGTACAATCATCTACTGAAGTTACAGTATCAAAGGGGAATTGGAGGTGAGAGTTTCTTGTTCTATCTTTCTCTTAATCTATCTTTGAGATATATGCTTGTCATGAGTATTGATATCACATCTTTACTTCCTATTATTCTTCTCTTCTCTACCTTTTCTCTCTTTTGTGGTGGGTGACAATAAACAACCAGCTGTCACCTCCTTACAAAGAACAAATGTCTACATCAATTTCATTGTGATATTTTGTTTTATTGATTTATTTTGCTAATTAAGATTCATTCATTCATACTCAAATGCTTATTGTAATCAGCTGCATCTGAGTATGCATGTGTCTCTCTATCTGTTGCTGTCTGCATCAATGTCTGTGGATCCAGAGTAATAACAGAAGTTTGGGTCATCAAATGAAAACCCAATTTGATGTATATGCTTCTTTCCCCATTGATTATAGCAATTAAAAGTTTTTTTGGAGCTACACCCATGTTAGATGCTTCTTATCAGTTTCACAACTTTGGGTATACTTCAATGTACGGTGCCAAATCAGCACCAAATTATGTATATATGTTTGTCGTAGGAATGTGCAGGTCAAATGCAAATTTCACATCAGTCCAACCTATTGTGGCTAGATCAGTCCCTTTTTTGCCGTTTTGGGAACTTTGAAAATTTGTTTTTTTCAGTCTACAGTATTTACTGTCTGGGAACATAGTCCAGACATGGCAATGCACTTGTTTCTAAATTCATTTATATCATTTCACTTATAAAATCTCTAAAGGAATTGAAAAGCATGTGTATCCAAATATATCTTCTATTCTGTTAAGGTTTAGTTGGACATGTGTGGTGAGTATTGAACATTCCAAGGCCGTGCATCTGTTTTTGTTTTCAAATCCTTCTGTAGAACAAGTTGTATCTAATATTTATAACACAGAGACACAATCAGCATGAGGCATACAGTAATAAAATTGGACAACCGATGTGAAATGTTTTCAGAAAAGGAATGTGTTTTTGACCAAGTTATATTTTAAAATGATTGTATGTACTAACTTGAGGGATTGATTGCGGTCAAATTTGCAATTGAAATTTGTTAAGTGCTGTTATCTCAAGAGCCCCCTCTTTAATTGTTTGTTCACTGAAAACCTGGAACTTTTTCATTTATTTTGGGGGGTTTGATGTTAATGACACCTTTGACAGCCAAGACACTTTGGGAGAAAGTAACTTACCCTTACCCTAAACACTCTTGCCACAGCCTGTTGCCCAGAGGTGGAATACTCCTTTCTCCTTAAGTCGTTCTTTAAAGACACCTTTGAATTTTTGGAGGCATTCAAAACAACCACCCCCTATGGATACTTTTGCTGGAAACATAGATAATAAATCAATTTGTGTTCTATGTAAGGTAAGCGTGTAATGTAATGCTTCTTCAAATAAAAAAGAATTGTAAATTCAATTTTTTTTTTTACAGTTATACCCGACTCCGACTCTGAAGAGGAGATACTGCCAAAGAAACACAAAACAGGTTAGCAAATCAAAATTGAGCAGAATATACAGCTAATGTTTGCCTTTGAGCATAACTACATGTACCATTTCAAGGTTATTCCTTTCGAATTATTGCAAATATGTGTATTTTATGATGTTAATACATTAATTTGTGTATGCCTTGGCTAAGTAGCCAACCAGACTTAAAGTCAGGGTGGGCTTTTCTGATCACACTTTTGTCAATTGTCAGTCCTTCAACCATCATCCGTGGTGAAGGTGGTGTTTGAGTTTTTTCTACAAAACCAGTGGCCACATTTTAATTGAATTTTATGTAAATGATGGTTATATAGCAGGGGTGGCGAAATCCATTGGCTGAGTCATATATTTTAGGGTCTGGGCAAGTGTGTTTTTGAGTTTTGTCAAGCGTCAAGAGATTACCCGCTGTCTCGTTGACAAGTGAATATTTCTGGTTTCTAATCACTAAATGAACTTTGTATAAATCTACTTTTGCAAGTCTTTCATTTTCAAATGAATAAAACATTTTCACAGGTCGAATATTCAGCTCCTCAAAAAATAGTTAAATCCCAAACATGTTACCAATAAATTAAAGAAGGTGTGTTCCTGTAGACAATCAGATTTCCTTATTTCCGTTTTTATGCAGCTGCGCATGATTTGAACAGTCTGCGTATGGTTTACACAAACCGGGGAACTTCACAACACCCCGACTCCATATCAAAATATTATTTTTCTAGACAGATGCTCCATTGAAACACTTCTTTTTAGAATTTTTAATAAATTTATATTTGCCAATGTTGACAAAGTTAAAACTCACAAAGATGACAGAGAAGTGTATCCATCAAAAAATCATCTGAACTCTTTCTAGCAGGCACCCTTAAATCATTTGACGTGGGACAGGATACGCACCCTCAACCTTCAAAGGAAAGATATGTTATTTTAGTACATTATTATTATGCCCCCTAGCCCCAGAGGTAGTTTGGTGCATATAGCCAAGGGCTGCATTCGTTTGTCTGTTCGTACGAGCGGCTGCAGATATACTTGTGTGTACCATATTGGGTTTGGGTTAGTACAGTAGCCACTTGTGAAGTTCATGGCCCACTTGTGAGGTGCAAATTTTGAGGTGCATAACCCCCAAAAGAACAAAACAGAAACCTTGCAAGTACATCTGTGGTAGAATGTCCATCCGGCCATCCATTCGTCCTTCCGTATGAACATTTCACCTTGTAACTCAGGTGTGGATGATTGGATTTTGTTGTCCTTTGGTATGCTAATAGATCAGCTTGGAGGAAAGGATACCCACATACCACTGGTTTCGTCCATTTATTTTTACCAGAGTTACGGCTCTTGCTGGATTTAAAAATTAATGTTTCTTTCACCTTGCAACTCAGGTTTGGATGATCAGGTTTTGTTGTCAATTGGGATGGTGATAGGTCATCTTGGGGGAAAGGATACCCACATACCACTGGTTTCATCCCTTCATTTTTACCAGAGTTATGTCCCTTGAACTTTTAAATTTTTGAATTAATACATACACTTAACATTGCCCAATTTCTGAACTGAGCGTCGGGGCATATGCCACGCCTTGCATTGCCATTGTATTAAACTTGGCACAGATAAGATGTGTAGGTGTGCATGAAGTGGGGATTTTATGGTTCACCAATTGTTGTGACTTTTATGGACCTTTCTCTTTTTAGCTCAACTTTGACAAAGTCATATTTGAGCTATTGTTATGGCGCATCGTCTGTCTGTCAGCATGTCAACAATTGGATATGGCTCAGGCTAGAGGCTGTTATTATGAACCGATCTTTACGAAACTTCTTGGGTACCTTTTTTATGACTGTGGGACGAGAACAAGTGTTTCTGGGGGCGGTCCGAAATTCAAGATGGCAGCCAATTGCCATTTTGTACTGGCGATGCAAAAATCAGTTTTTTTGTACAGAACTTCTATATGAAAGTTCTGATTGGAATAAATTTTTGTATGAATGTTTAGTACCATGGGATACATCACATATAATACAGGTTTTTTCTTGTGCGTAAATTATGTAAATTAGACTAATTTTGATTTATTTAGTGTTACTTTCAGCACTGTAAGTGCAAATGCTAATATGGCTCAGGCTAGAGACCGAATTTATGAACCGATCTTTACGAAACTTCTTGGGCACCTTTGTTATGACTGTGGGACGAGAACGAGTGTTTTTTGGGTGTGGTCCGAAATTCAAGGTGGCTGCCAGCCACCATTTTGTACCAACAATGCAAAAATCAGTTTTTTTGTTCAGAACTTCTTTATGAAAGCTCTTTTCTGAATAATTTTCTGCACGAATGTTTAGTACCATGGGATACATCTCATATAATACAGCTTTTTTTCTCGTGCCTAAAATGTGCAAATTAGACTAACTTTGATTTATTGAGGTCTGAGTGCCAGTGGGACTTTTGAACCGAAATCCCCAAATCAGGTTTTTTTTTATTTTTATGAGTTTTGGTCAATTTTTTTAAAAAAATTCTTTTTAATTTTTTTACACTGGTAATTTGGGGGCCAGGCGGGACCAAAACCCAGAAATGAGGGTTTTTAGCTCATCGAAGGGAACTTAACTTATCACTTGCCATCCGTCGTCCGTCCGTCGTCTGTCGTGAACTTTACATTAACCCTTTACCCAACGTAACGGCCAAAACCGGCCAGCGCTATTCTCAAAAATCGCCAATTAATTTTCACTATTTTTTTCATTTTTTGTCTCAAAAACATAGGTTATGACCCCTCGTTGGAACGAGCTCGTCGAGCTCGTTCCAACGAGGGGTCATAACCTATGTTTTTGAGACAAAAAATGAAAAAAATTAGTTATTCAAGAATTTTTTTTGCAAGTGTCGTCTGCTTTTCACGTTAGGTAAAGGGTTAAAGGCTTCTCCTCACAAACTAATGGACCAAATAGAACCAAATTTGGTATACATGTTCCTTATCATATGTCAATTCAAACCTGTACAACACAAATTGCTGTGCCCTGAGGGGGGCACCACAAGGGGCATAACTTTGATAGCACCCAGGACTTTTTCCCAAAAAATTAAAAAATCATCTTCTCTAGACTCTAGAATCATTCATTATTCAGCATAAAACATCTCTAGTATTCTAATCTTGGGCAAATGTTCGCCCACCAATGTCAATTCAGATTTCTACTAATAAAGTTGCCCCTCCCCATGGATTGTGTCATCCCCCCAAGGGTCACCAAAATCCTTAAAAGTCTTCTCATGAACGAGCTGTAGCAGAGACTTGATATTTGGTATGCAGCTTCCCTTTAAGGTGTAGATTCTGGCTTGTACAAGGAAAGTTCACGGATCAATAGTTGCCATCATTATGGGAGAGGCAAGAATTTTGGCCCCGCCCCAAATTTATATTTTCCGAACCATATGCCTGATTTGAACCAAACTTTATATGAGGTTTTAATGGATAACAAGTACTTGATTTACAAAGAAAAAATTTTTCCAGCTGCCCCGTCAGAACCCTGCGAGCTAACGCTCATATCTCCTGAACTGCATGGCACTGAGAATTTTCATTTGATGTGGAGCTTCCTTAGGCCCAACAGAAAGGATTGGTAAAAAAAAATGCCATCGGTTTTATCATACGATACTTTTATGGGACTTGGAAAAGGTGCTGAGTCTGCATTTTTTAACATTGTAAGTAATGGGGAAAACATTAAAGAATCTTCTTCTCCCAAACCACTGATCCAAAAGCTTTCATGTTTTACATATAACATGTTTGGAACAATGATGTGCATATTTGTTGAAATCAAATTCCTCTGTCCACATTTGGGCTCCCTATGGGAGCCCAATCTTCAAATTAGTGCAAGATGAGGAATATACTTTAAAAATCTTCTTCACATCCACCAGTCAGAATCTTTTGATATTTGGTGTACAGTATCCTTAGGGAATTGAGAATCAAGTTTGCTCTCTGGGTTCATATTTAGGTTGACAATTTGGGGTCCAGGTCCCAATGGGACTTGGCAAGAAAATTTTGGACCAAAATTACGGACCTGGGTTTTGTTGTGTTTTTTTTTATGCATTTTGAACAATTTTAAAACAGAACAAAATTTTTTTTTACACTGAAAATTTCGGTTCCGGGTCTCAGTGGGATTTGAAAATTTTGGACCAAAATTTCGGATCTGAGTTTTTAGCTCACTGAAGGGAGCTTAACTTATTATCACTTGCCGTCTGTCGTGAACTTTACATTATCGACTTCTCCTCTAAACCACTAGCCCAATTTTATTCAAATCTTGGGCAAATGTTCATCCACCAATGCCAAGTTGTATATATACAAATGGAGTTGCCCCTCCCCATGGGTGATGCCACGCCTCCAAGGGGCACCAAAATCATTAAAAATCTTCCTCTCATGAACGAGCAGTAGCAGAGACTTGATATTTGGTATGCAGCTTCCTTTTAAGGTGTAGATTCAGGCTTGTACAAAGAAAGTTTGTGGATCCATACTTGCTATCATTCTGAGAGGGACAAGAATTTTGGCCCTGCCCCAAATTTCTATGGGAGCCCAAATGTTAAAATTAGTGCAATATGAGGAATGTACTTTAAAAATGTCCTTCTTCACATCCACCAGTCAGAATCTTTTGATATTTGGCATACAATATCCTTAGGGTGTTGAGATTCAAGTTTGTTCAAGCCAAGTCTCTGGGTTGATATTTAGGATGACAATGAGGCGAGGTGAAATATATATATATATATATATATATTGTTTTCCCCGAGCCTCATATGACACCGTATCCTCCGACACCTGAACACCATGTAATGTATTTATTATGCCAGCGAAAACAGATTAACAATCAAATGTGAACGCTGGTACATTCTCAAGACTGGCACAAAACTTCCGTCATCAACTTTCATTCATTTCTTACAATGTTGTTAGAGAGCAATCGCAAATTAAAAAAATAGCGTTCCGAACTCGAAACAGTGTTGTTTACCAGAATAAAGCCAACAAAATGACCAAGCATTTATTCATTTCAAAAATATGAAATAAATCTTTTAGTGGGATAAAACAATTTTTAGCAGTTTATTTTTTCACCCATTATATATTTTTAATGTTTTGAAAAGCGTATTTATGGGATATATATTTTTTGTAAGGCTTTGAAAATATAGATGTGGACGCCGTACCCACACTGTTTGCCAAAATTCAAATAAATAGCCTTAGGCCCTATGGCAATGCCAAGTTACGGACAGGCCGACTCATCGGTGGTATTTCTCATTTCAAATCATTAAATTTGCACTTAAAAACTAAATTTTACAATCAATTTCTTGTAAAATGGGGCCTGCCCCCCCCCCCCCCCCCTACACAATGAGTCAATGACTATAATGTATCGAGAATCGAGAGACGGACTCGGATCGCGACCGCTGTATCGAGATGCGTATCGTATCGCGACTCGACCGTATCGTCCCACCCCAACTGGTTTGGCATTTTATCATGCTAGTAAATTAGTTTATCCAATCAAATGAAGTTTCTATAAGAGACTTACGTGTAAATTAAAAGCTGAGGCATGTGGATATAATGATAAAACAAAATGGCTGACAGGCACCTAATATTAAATTAATATTAGGTGCTTTTCAGCCATCTTGAACCTAATATTGTGGAGTCTATGTCTCTTAGTAACTTCATTTGATTGGACAAACTAATTTTGAGGCATAATAATTTGGGCTCTGGGTCCTGGTGGGACTTGGTAGAAAAATTTTGGACCAAAATTTCGGGTCTGAGTTTTTTTTCTGTTTTTTATGCGTTTTGGACAATTTTAAGACAAACAAAAAAGGAATTTTTTTTTTACACTGAAAATTTTGAGTGCGGTGTACCAAAATTTCAGACCTGAGGTTTTTGGTTTTTATGCGTATTTGGCAATTTGAAGACAAAAAAAAAAAAAAATTTTTTACACTGAAAATTTCGAGTGCGGTTGGGGACTTGGAACATTTCGACCAAAATTTCAGACCTGTAAATTTCGTGTCTGGGTCCCAGTGGGTCTTGAAAAATTTTGGTCGAAAATCCGGACCTTAGTTTTTTGGTTTTTATGCGTTTTGGACAATCTTAAGAAGAAAAAAAATTTATACTGAAAATTTCAGGTCCGGGTGTAAAATTTTCAACCAAAATCTGGAAATTAGTTTTTGGTTTTTCTATTTTGGTCAGTTTAAGATCAGAAATTTTTTTTTTACACTGAAAATTTTGAGTGCGGTGTACCAAAATTTCGGACCTGAGTTTTTCTGTTTTATGCGTATTGGGCAATTTGAAGACAAAAAAAACAAAAAACTTTTTACGCTGAAAATTTCGAGTGCGGTTGGGACTTGGAACATTTGGACCAAAATTTCGGACCTGAAAATTTCATGTCTGGGTCCCTGTGGGTCTTGAAAAATTTTGGTCGAAAATCTGGACCTTAGTTTTTTGGTTTTTATGCGTTTTGGACAATCTTAAGAAGAAGAAAAATTTATACAGAAAATTTCAGGTCCGGGTGTAAAATTTTCAACCAAAATCTGGAAATTAGTTTTTGGTTTTTCTATGTGTTTTGGTCAGTTTAAGATCAAAAATTTTTTTTTTACACTGAAAATTTTGAGTGCGGTGTACCAAAATTTCGGACCTGAGTTTTTCTGTTTTTATGCGTATTGGGCAATTTGAAGACAAAAAAAACAAAAAACTTTTTACGCTGAAAATTTCGAGTGCGGTTGGGACTTGGAACATTTGGACCAAAATTTCGGACCTGAAAATTTCATGTCTGGGTCCCTGTGGGTCTTGAAAAATTTTGGTCGAAAATCTGGACCTTAGTTTTTTGGTTTTTATGCGTTTTGGACAATCTTAAGAAGAAGAAAAATTTATACAGAAAATTTCAGGTCCGGGTGTAAAATTTTCAACCAAAATCTGGAAATTAGTTTTTGGTTTTTCTATGTGTTTTGGTCAGTTTAAGATCAAAAATTTTTTTTTTACACTGAAAATTTTGAGTGCGGTGTACCAAAATTTCGGACCTGAGTTTTTCTGTTTTTATGCGTATTGGGCAATTTGAAGACAAAAAAAACAAAAAACTTTTTACGCTGAAAATTTCGAGTGCGGTTGGGACTTGGAACATTTGGACCAAAATTTCGGACCTGAAAATTTCATGTCTGGGTCCCTGTGGGTCTTGAAAAATTTTGGTCGAAAATCTGGACCTTAGTTTTTTGGTTTTTATGCGTTTTGGACAATCTTAAGAAGAAGAAAAATTTATACAGAAAATTTCAGGTCCGGGTGTAAAATTTTCAACCAAAATCTGGAAATTAGTTTTTGGTTTTTCTATGTGTTTTGGTCAGTTTAAGATCAAAAATTTTTTTTTTACACTGAAAATTTTGAGTGCGGTGTACCAAAATTTCGGACCTGAGTTTTTTTGTTTTTGTGCATAATGGGCAATTTGAACATTTTTTTACACTGAAAATTTCGAGTGCGGTTGTCCCATTGGGACTTGGAACATTTGGACCAAAATTTTGGACCTGAAAATTTTGTGTCTGGGTCCCAGTGGGTCTTGAAAAATTTTGGTTGAAAATTCGGACCTTATTTTTTTTGTCTTTTATGTGTTTTGGACAATCTTAAGAAGTGTTTTGGTCAGTTTAACCCTTAAGTCCTCAGATTAATTTTAAAGTATTTATGGCCTTTTTCTGCTTACATAGTTACTGATGACTTGGCAGTGGTTCTACATCACTGCTGGCTGCCTATACAGGCAGCCAGCAGTGATGTAGAACCACTGCCAGGGAAAATTCAGTCTACACACAAGAGTAATAAAAAAGATTACACAAGGGAGCACCTGTTTCAATGCAATATAAAAGTGGCGGTTTGGGGCTATATGGGGGCTTAAGGGTTAAGATCAAAAAATGTTTTTTTTATAATAAAAACTTGGGCTCCGGCTGTGTGGCACTTTGAAACTGAGTTGTTGTTTTTTTTTTGGTGGGGGGGGTGGTGGGGGGTAAGCATTTTGGTAAATTTAAAAAAAAAAAATTTTAGTCAGAAAATATTTTGTTTGGGGCTTCGAAAATTTCTGCACAAAAATTTTTAAAAATCTGTTTTTATACGTTTATCTCAATTTTGGGACGTAGAAGTGAAAGAACTGAAAATATAAGGAAAACCCTGTGTATTGTGCAGGCATAATCGCTTCATCTAGTTGGCATATGCTTTTCTTTGGAGAGGGTCTTGTGAAACTTATTCAAGTGAAGTCGCTGGTTTGATATTTAGACTACCATGTTCGGTGAGCAACTAAGGCCTCTGTTTTTTTGTTTTTTATGCGTTTCGGTAAATTTTAAGAAGAAGAAAAAAAATCACAGGAACGGAAAATAGAAGGAAAATCCCCCTCTCATCCAACATGTATGCGAGGGATGAGAAAGATTCTTTTCATACATAAAACAGAAAGTCAGAGGGATTACAGTATCATTATGTCATCACATATAGCATGTCGAGTCTCTTTTTGAAGTCAGGTAAAAACCTTAATACCTGAGATTTCACGGGTGAGTGGGTGTGCACAATGAAGGCCAGTGTGCCTGACTGCTCACATCTTTTAAAGCTGAAAGTATTGGTGACAATGAAATTATAGAGTTGTGAAAGACTTGGATAAGAGGGAGGGTGACATCCACCAGGTGGGCAGTAATCCCTCCGACTTTGTGTTTTATGTACGGAAAGAATCTTTCTCATCCCTCGCATACATGCTTGTATGAGAGGAGGATTCTTTCCCACATAAAACTCCAAGTCTACTGGATTACAGTAGCATACTTAAAGTTTCTTAGACTTAATACATGTAAGTCTGTGGCGATTAGTAGGAATCAAATGTACATAGTAAGGCTTTACAGATCAAACCAACAGAAAAATTGTTCAACATTAACTAAGGCAATTCCTTAATATAATCGGGAAATACTGAATAAAAATATTGTATGTTCCAGGTTTCATAGTATTGGAACGTAAGCATCTGTATTCTGTCCAAAATAAAATTGATAAACTTAATGGATGACCATCTTGCAGTTTGTAATATGCTTGTAAGTGTACCCCCTGATGTCAGTTCAGCTGAGGTAGCAACACACTGGGTCAAATGAAGATGAAAATAGCACAAATTGACACTGGATGTAAACTATCAGCTATCCGCCTAGAGATATTAGATGTTGTTACACAGATGTAGGTTTTATATGCAATAAACAATTCAGAACACTACCTGGTGTCTTTTGTTTCCATAATATATTCCATTAATGTGCATATAACATAGATGTCCTGGTTCATAATTCAATTCACTTGAGGGGATGGTGAAGTTCTACGTATGTCTTGCATGTGAAATTTCACAAAAATATGGGAATATTTGATAATGAACTTCAAAGTGAAAGCAGTGAGAGGTTGAAACTTTCCATGCAATGGTCCATTGTGGTTAATGCCATAAAACAAACTAATGTACAAGTAAGTTGTGTCAATGAGACACCCGCTGAAGATGTCAGTGAAACAAAGTGGGGCCAAAGCTGACAGGACATCCCCAGTGGATACTAGTGCTGAAACGTATATTTGAATATTCGAATGCGAATAATAAAAAGTGCATATTTGAATAAGAAATTGGTATTCGAATATTCGTTCCTGAAAAAGAGACAATTGGAAAGTTGTGGGAATGGTGGAAAGTTGATAGAACATCAAATGATTTTCTTTACTTTGATCCACCGTCATCATCAAAGTCTGAAATCAGCATCTAACAGTTCTCACTGTCAATTTTATTGACCCCCTTTCCAAATAAAATCAGTTAAATGTACAGTAACTTGCAAAACATTAACATTTTATCAATTTAATATACAGCAGGCATATGAATTTGTCCCCTGAGCCCAGCTCACCTGCGTAGAATTCTGACAGTGGGCCATTGGCATTGGGTTAACATGCGCAGAACAATCTTTCCATTCATCAGCCCATGTGGGAAGTTATCTTGCGCCACCCAGCCGTCAATGTTATTTTGCGTTACTTTGTTAGAAAAACTTTTTGCGACATGTTCAGCATGTTGACACTGAAAGGGGGGGGGGGGGGGGGTCCTCCCCACACCCCCTCAGGACAGTGTCAACAGGGCCCAGCTCACCCATTTGAGAACTCATTCATTCATTTTTGGTCAACATATGCAGCACTTGAGAACAAGGGGCGGTGCCAGTCCTAGACACGACATTTACAGTATAGTACAGATAGTCAGATACGGGATAATGGTTGTAGCCTGGCACCCATAGCAAATGTGGAGGCATGCTGAAAGTTGAAACAAATATTCAAATACGAATTGACTATAGTCTGAATATTCGAATACATAAAATCGGTATTCGTTAATTTAGTTTCAGCACTAGTGGATACTGATCTTGGAAATGGAAGTAAGTTACTGAAAATACCCCTCAAAACTCTATAAACTATCAGAGAGGTGGAAAACTCTCCACAAAATAATAACATTGTGAGGGTGATAAACCACCAATGACTCTTTACTACACTATATCAATAACCACCCATTGGAAAATATCAGCTATCATGTATTGAGTTGTGTCACAGGGACCAAATTCTTACACAAGACACCAGAGATACGCACATTTCATGCAACTCTATATTGTTTACTTGGAGATTGTCACCAAGAGTGCAACACGTATGACAAACGACTGTCTAACACCCCTTTCGTCTGTAATTCGTTGCTAATGGACTGCATGCATGTACATTGGTCACCGTGTCAGATTCACAGTTATGGTTGGTATTATGAAGCACGGTGATCTACTTGCAGTCCGCATTTATTAGTATTTATTAGTTTGCAACAAACTGTGCAGCAATATAACTGGAAAGCAGGTTGAGTCTTCCAGTTTAGAATAAAAATGAGAGCTCTGCTCCCTTAAACTTGTACTATCTGGTGGAACTCAATTAGCAAACCGAAATGAGCAAAATATATTGGTAAAATGTGACCAAACGAGTGGAAACGCATTGAAAACTCTAGGTCCGGGGATCCAAGAACCTTATTACTCAAACTGAAATGTCCCGGCTAAAAGGAAAACAAAAAGAACAATATCAGGTCCTATGATATACAATTTCCAAAAATTTTTAGATGCAAGTTGTCATTGCAAAAGGCCCTTGACAACCAATCAGGGATGACGTGATTTACCGAGAATATGAGTTAGATAAAAACAGAAGTGACTCTGATGTGTTCAGAGGAACATTCCTATGGAAGATTTGAACAAATCAAGGGTTGTTCCCCCTCCCTTATTGAGTAAAATTTGCAGTTGCATCATTGGATGGTATGCAGAGATGACCATCTGTTTCCTCAGAACAGATGTGTTGTAATCCGAAACATGGCTTTCAATTTAAGAACATTAATGCAATGTATTTTAATAGAATCATTCCATTGTCTCTGATCAGAAAATTTGTAATCAAATGTTCTCTCCAATGAAGGTGCATCAGTGTTCAAATGTCAGAATATTATTGAGGCCAGACCCTGTTATATGCATCATGCAGTTGGCCTAGATTACAAAACCACTACTGAATTTCATCATTCTCTTTTTGTGACAGATTCATTGACTCCACAAAATCAAAAGCAATCGGCTGTATGGTAGCTGTCGTCATTGGTCAGATATATTGCCTAGAAACCAATTGATCTGATCATAATTCCGTCATAGAAGCTGTATGTAGCCCTTTGCAGTGACATCTCAATAAGAGTAAAGACCTAATCATGTAGACTAGGGAAGATGTTGTTATAAGGTGCTGAGCTGAATCAGTAGTAAAGTCCAAGCATATCAATTTACATATGCAAGATTTGTACCAGTTTATCTCAAACCCCATTGAGTATAATGCATAAGTTAGCAACACTGTGTGCTGTATAAGAGTCAAATTTGAAATGAGTTATAAAGTAGCCATCGATGGAATAGAATGATTTAATAATACCCTGTTAACCTAAATATGAAACAAATTTTGTTCAAATTTTTCGGCGAATACAAATTACAAATATAATAGACTTGAATTTGAACAATACTTCTCCTATCTGAATTTAAGGAATTAAATTGACTAGAACATAGATCAGATGACTAAAATATTCATCTTAGAGATTGAATTATATAAAGTTCCTCATGGGGTCATTGTGTTCAATAGATTGCAGAACGATAACGTCTTACTAGAAATGAAGAATGTTAACCTTTTGCCTAATCAGCCACATCCGTCAGCGTAATTTACAAATTAAGCTATTGAAAAATTCAAAAAATTTTCCGAAAATTTTTTTGAGAAAGTCGAAAGTAATAACTGCAGGGGTGTAAAAATACAGGAAAAGTCACCCACCCTGCAGGACTAGTAAATTTGAAAATCCACTTTATTGGTGATATTCAAAATTAAATGTGCCTTCATCTCAGACAGAGTCAGTAAGCTGGAATTTCCCAAGTAAAACTCAACAGCTCATGTGTTAAACAAATTGTTTCCCTTGACGTCATTTCAGAGAAATGCCATCAACAGGGTTGTATGTCGCGTACGGCTGTCACTGTCAGCCCAAAACTGTGATGTCTTGTCTTTAATATTTCAACTTGTTGAAATATTTGTGCGGGTTAACAGAATTGCTACCGGGATCATTCGCGTTGAGCGTGTTCCACCTATTATCAGCAGTACATGCAGTTTCAACAAAAGTTCAATATGGGTGTGCGGTTTACATTTTTTATTGAACGGGGTCAAAATAGCTCCTCATTGACGAATGACATATTCACTAATTTAAATACTGATTTTCCCAAACGAAACTCACTTGCCCAGTCGGACGAGTACAACAGAGAAATTACTCGCCCGACCGAAGTTTCCACTCGGCAATGTGAGCAGGCGAGTGTATTTATACAGCCCTGAACTGGACAAACTGGGCCATTGTCCTGGTCTTAAAGAGATATATTAGATATAAATTGAACGTCTTTGTCAAATGATGTGGTAAATGTCTTTTGTAGCTAGAAAATCTTGTACATGTATTGCGTTTTGAAATAACTAAAATGCCTGGTTTCAATTGTAATTTTTTCTAGCTGTTAAAATTCAAGTACATGTAATAGCCATTCATAAAACCAAGGATCCATTAATCACTAGTAAATTTCTTCCAACTGTGGGTGAAATGTTTAAGTTTCCGTACATTGATAACCCCTTCCTTTGGGTTAATTATCAGTGACAATGTCTGATGTGATTGTACCTGCACATACTGCACTTGTTTTGAGTGTGTTGGTGTCTCTGTTTGACTTTGGCTGCCATGCCTGATGGCAAGAATATTGGGATGTTAAGTACCCCGGCTCCCCCGTGGGAACCCCGGGAAGTGAAGCAGTGTTTGTTTACTGAGGTAAACAAGTTCTGCTTTACTGGTAAAATAGGACCTGGTAACCAATGCCGCTGAGGTGCAATCCCTCAGCATGTGGGCAACATGAGCATAAACGATTGGCAAAACTTGACTTTATACCTATGCTGTGTCATTATATAGCCTAGATGCTGAAATGACGTTAAACACCAATAAATAAATAAACTACCCCGGCTGGAAAATTTCATCTGGTCCTCTTTTCAAAGGCTTTGTCTTAAAAGAGCAGTGGTTATAAGAGCCTGAGGTTGATAAAGCGGTCAGTGTTCTGTGAATGGAAAGATGCCCAAGATCATTGATATTAAAGCCAAAATGGAGGTTAGACGCCTTGTGGCATGCAGAGAAGCATTTTAAATTTTGCATGTCCCAGCCCCCCCCCCCCCCCCCCCCAACTTGCTGTATGCTATAGTTTGTGAACCCTCATTATACATGAATAAATGAAACTTACACTACACCAGTGATGAAAACATTGCTGTAATGCAAGGGGACCAGTAAAAGGAGCATTCCCCTGTGCCAGATACTAATCAACTGCTTCTCCTGATATCCTTATTCTTACTGGGAGTGAATGTATCAGGTCTTGTTGGCACAAGCTATCATGTGTTCATGATTATTAATAGACCCCATTTTAATAAAGTTACACTCAAAAGTAATGTCTGACAAGTCTCAATAGGGCTCTGCCATATAGTAATTTAAGAGATATATGTATTGTCTGAAAACAAAAGTTGTGAGCCAGTAACACAGAAAACATTCATGTCGCTGATATTATCTACATTACAGCATCAGAATCCTTTGACTTTGTGGTAATTATTATGTTGTCTGGAAGCATCCTTCCAGATTCCCACAACTGATCACCGATTACAGAGTGTGGTTACTAATATTTTGACACAGATAAATGTTAATAAGAGATGATGTGTGGGTACTGGGTACTAGTAGGCAGATATGACCAAGTCGTGGTTAAGTTATAATGAATAAGAGTAAAATCCTTGTGGTAATTCGTCATTCATGCCGGCTATGAAAAATTTGATGTTAAATTTTGAAAAAGGGGACAAACGTACCTGAAATCGGTCTGACATGGCACTTATTGTAGAATTTGAATCGAAATCGTGACTGCCACAAGTGTCCCACATATTGGGTGATTTGTTCTCCAACAATGGGAAATGAAGTGGAAGCATAGGTTTTCATGTTACCATGTTAATGAGAGTAATCTCCCTTAAAATTCTTGCAATGTCACGACTCCGAATTGAACTGGTGAGAATTTGATCTAAACTTTGAGTTTCATTATGCGACTGTGTCGAAATAAAATCGATTCTGGTGATCTCAATTTCTGTAAGTCGTGAATGGAACTTAGAAATAAATTCAACACTCCAGTAACTTTGCAAACTGCTCACTTCAATATCTGATACAAAAATACCACTATGAACTGTATTCTGTTCTGATCTGTCTGATCAGTATTCGCTCTCCAATTTAGAAATTTGCCTGCTGTGATGCTGTGAGAAACCATGTCTCATAAAAATATTTGTTACTATTTTATGAAGAAAATGTTTCTCTTTTTGGAAAGTGAAAAATATAAAAGGAATATGCGAGTTAGTCAGCGTGTGTCTCAAGGACAAAAGATGCAAGCAGTCAGGCACACTGGCCTTTTATAGTGCACAGCCACTCACCCGTGAAATCTCAGGTATTAAGGTTTTTTACCTGACTTCAAAAAGAGACTCAGCATGCAATATGTGATGACATAATGCTACTGTAATCCAGTAGACTTGTAGTTTTATGTGGAAAAGAATCCTGTGTATTATATGGGCATGATTGCTTCATCCAGTTGGTATATGCTTTTCTTACGAGGGGCGTATGCAACTTATTCAAGTCAAGTCCCTGGTTTGATATTTAGACTACCATGTCAGGTGAGCACCCTCAGGCCCCCTGTCACAGCAAATACTAATTCCTGTCATATTCATTATTGTTATTGCTGACTTGATCACCGCAAATACTAATTCCTGTCATATTCATTATTGTTGACTTAGTCACAGCAAGTACTAATTCCTGTCATA
This sequence comes from Pictodentalium vernedei, assembly GCA_031216915.1. Taxonomy (NCBI): domain Eukaryota; kingdom Metazoa; phylum Mollusca; class Scaphopoda; order Dentaliida; family Dentaliidae; genus Pictodentalium; species Pictodentalium vernedei. Next base: position 179,561,672 of record CM062296.1, read on the forward strand.
CTGAAGTTCAGCTACAGAGTCATTGACTCTTTCATTTTGTTTTTGTGGAGGGGGAGGAGCTTTTGTCGACAATAGAGAAATATCCCCTCCCAGGCCCGAATCACACATTTTTTCGCCGTAACATGTTTCGGGTGGTACTTTGCATCCAGTCCCATAAGGTTGTGAGGTACAACATGTGCTTTAAAACATACAACAGCAAACAAAAACAGAAGACAGCATGATAGACATCGCATTAAAAGTACTGAGGAGGTAGCTAATTTGTCTCACAGAAAACATCTCTAAACCCTCTCGCCCTTTTTATCTCACAAAAATTCCCCACCTCCACGGCACATTCCTTGTTGACCCCCCATTCTGTGATGTGTTTACCCCCCACCCCCCCCCCCCCAAAAAAAAAAAGAATTGTTAGGATAGTGATGAAATCGTTGGAAAACATAGATGATTTATACAATACAGCCCATGAAATAGACTCGTAGTCGAGGTCCCATAAAACAATATCCTATAGGCCAAAATGGAAACCTTGAATTAGACTAGGCCTATTCATCACCTCTCCCATTACACTCACCAAAAATTCATTTTGGCACAGGGCTAACTTTGAGTAGAAATTTTAAACTTGGCAAAATAGTCCCTTGAACAGTGGTGGCGCAAGAATTCTTTTTTTTTTTTCTTTTTTTTTGGGGGGGGGGGGGGGGGAGAGACTTCTCATGGGGGGAGGAGGGGAGCAAATACATAAAGAATAGTATCATTGAATTATTATAAGGTAGTCCAAACTTGGACCCCAAAATCTGTAATATAATTTTTTTCAGTTTGATACATTGTGTGGACGCACCAAACCAACAGATTATATTACTGACTTTGGGTTGAAGTTTGAACTGTCTGTAATGGTAACTAATTAGCGCCCCTCCTTTCAAAATATCCTGGATCCACATCTGGTGTGTGTGATAGGTGTGAGGCAGTTAGGGTGGCAGAGCACATGTTGGGGAGGGGCAGGGCAAATGCCACCCATATGCCCCGCATAGAGCGCCACTGTCCTTGAATTCTTCTTGGTTACAACTAACACGGGTGTGTAGTCATTTACCATAGAATAAAGACTTGAATGCCTTGGTGTATGCCACCACCAAATGGTCACCCTGTCTCATCATCAGGCATACGCAGAGCCAACATAGGTAGGCCTACAAGTCATGAAGACTAAACCAGTTGGTTACAACTAACTCGGGGGGTGGAGTCATTCACTGCAGAATAAAAAGGGTTGAATGTCCAAATCTATATCACAACGAAGCCCCTCCCCACCATCCCCTCCCACACAGTTGGCGGGAGTTCAAAGAATAAAGATTTAACTACTCAGATTCTGAACTCCTCACTGCACAGAGGTCGAAAGTCAGTTTGGAGTAAGCCCAATGTCTATAGTGTTTGCTTCATTTACTGGTTGGACATGTGGACTTGGAACAAGTGCGAATCCCGTCCTTTTGGTGAATTGTAATGTTCACACTGGCAAGTAATTATGTTAAAATGAATCCCTGACGCCCACCTCCATCCTCCACGGCAGTTGAGAGAGTTGAAAACATCACTGCTAACATAATTTCATGAAGGTGAGCTGTCTGTAGTCAACCTATTAACTCTTCTGAGGGGGGGGGGGGGGAGATGGAGCACAGAATTGTTTTTTTTAAAAAAGGATGTTGCATCAAACCGTTGACTCCCTCCCTCTGCCCGTTGAAAAGGAAAAAAAAACTTGATTTAGTGCCTGTGTGGAAATACCACTCTGGTGGTGCTTGTACCAAAGCATTCTCTACATTATGAAGATAGATTTTAGTGAAGTTTTAGGACATCTGCAATTAAAATCACTATCAACCACAGTGTGGGGGAATGTTTATGTGTCTGAGTGATGGAGCAAAATGTATACAGGACGAAAGTGTCTGGGTGCTGATTTGACTCACATACTTTGTGGCACATGCATTTCACATTGGAGAACATTTTCAAAAAAACATTCTTTTTTCACGGAAGACCAAGCATTCTTGTGCTTTCTTTCAAATGTTTTTATGAATAAATAATGAAACACACTTTCTATCATCTATAGTGCTTTTGTATGGGCTCTCACTTGTCTGTTTAACCCAGTGAACGCAAAAAACAGAATTTTATCAATTCACCCCAAATAACAGAACGTAGTGTCTGTTGAGGGAAATGGTGAACGATGAGTCTCAAACTGTTAATTTTAAGTTTTATTGCTACAAACTACACAATTTTTCAATCCTGTATGCATTTTTGAATGCTAGAAAATGCTGACAAGGATTCTTCTAAATATTATTATACAAAGCTTTGAGAAAAATACATGTCCATGTCTCTCTCTTTTGTGTGTGTGTGGGGGGGGGGGGGGAGGAGGTGGATGTGATTGAAACTTATGTGGCCGACCTGAAGTAAGTGTGGCGGAGGAGATTCTGTCAGAAAAGTCCAGCCTCGGACCTGTTCTGTGGTATTTTTGAAAGAACGACAATTTGGCGACAATTGATTCAGACTTCTTCTCCTAACCCACTAGCCCAATTTGAGTCCAATGTTGGGTAAATGTTTATTACCTGATGCCAATTCAGATTTGTTGAAATGAAGTTGCTCCTCCCCATGGGTGGTGCCACACCCCCAAGGGGCTCCTAAATCTTTAAAAATCTTCTCATGAACCAACAGTATGCCCCTTTTTCGACTTGGAATTCCATAAAGGGATAGAGGGTGTTTATTGTTTATCCACATCTCCTCTTTAACCAAAGAATAGATATTAATGAAACATTCACAGAATCTTTACCACATGATGGTATTATGTACCTTCTAGTTTATTTTTTGAGCTGATGTATTTTGGGGGTTCTCCATAGCACAACATTGACCTTGACATTTCAATATGAGGTTGGGCATCAGTACACATATCGTTTATCTGTAACTCTTCTTAAACCAATGAATAGATTTTAATGAAATTTTGACAGAATCTTTATCACATAATGGCATTGTGCACCTCCTATTTTATTTTTTAATTTGATGTATTTTGGGGGTTTTCCATTAAAAAACATCGACTTTGCCATTCGAATATTGGGGTGGGGGGTGCACATTGTTTATCCGGAACTCCTCTTTAAGGAGAAGTCGATTATGTAAAATTTACGACAGATGGACGACAGACAGAAAGGGATTAGTGGTGAAGCTACCCTTAAGCTTGGCTCAGGTGAGCTAAAAAGAGATGATGTTTCTTACATTGAAAAAAATTATCAATTAATAATTTTTTACAGTTATAACAGACTCTGGCTCAGAAGAGGACATACTGCCAAATAAAGGTGAAACTTCATTGAATATTTTATAAAAAATATATTTTAATACACATGATTTCAGAAAATGGGAATTTGCAGTTGATTGTAAGTGTTTCTTTTCACTCAGCTTAATAAAATCTAGTCTGTTGTCAAGGACTGTGGTAATCCACCCACCTGACACAGGCTACAGGCTGTATTTGTGTATAAATCCTTACAAAACCTAGTAGCTTTGAAGCTGTATTTAAGTACAAATCATTACAAAACCTCATAGCTTTGATATAACTATGTCGGGAATGAGTTTTTAGGCCCTCTAGTAGGAAGACATATTGGATCCCGGTGGTCTATCCATACATGCGTCTCACTGATGATTTCCCTGTACAGTGCCACAATTCTTTGATGTTTCAGTGGAGTTCTATGAAACTTCACACTTGGATAAAGAAAAATGGAAAGTCTCTATATAGCAAAACAATGTTTGAGAGATAAAGATCATGTCACAGGAAGGTGAGAACTTTTCTGAGCCATAATGGGAGAGGCAAACATTTTTATCCCAGTCAAATTTTTTTTTTAATTTTAATTGAGAGGCCAACTTGAACAAAATTTGATTTGTGATATTAATAGGCCGTAAGTACTTCATTTATGCAAACAAGAATTTTTGTTCACCCTGTGGAAACCCCAGGAGCTAAAATAGAGAAAGGTTAAAAAGCAGAGCTACACCGAACTACGAAAAAAATTTTTATACCTTGAAACACTTTTATTACCAATAGAAAGAAATGCAGAAGGGGGAGGGAGAGGGGGGGGGGGGGTGTGTAATTTCCTTCAAGTATCATACAAGAAGCTGATAATATGTGGGAACTAGATCCTATTCATTTAAAAATGAGAAGGAAATAGTTCATCCCTTCAAGTGTCATACAAAAACATGATAATATATGGGAACTATATCATATTCATTTACAACATGAGAGGGAAATAGTTCACCCTTCAAGAGTTATACAAGTACATGATAATATATAGAAACTATGTCATATTCATGTTCAAAATGAGAGGCAAATAGTCTATCCCTTCAAGTGTTATACAAGAAGCTGATAATATATGGAAACTCTATCATATTCATTTGGAAAATGAGAGCAATTAGTACAACCTTTCAGGTGTAAAACAAGAACCTGATAATATATAGGAATGAAATCATATTCATCTACAAAATGAGAGGCAAATAGTTCCTCTCTGCAAGTCTTATACATGAACCTGATAATATATGGGAACTATATGATGTCTACAAAATGAGAGGCAAATAGTTCCTCCCTTCAAGTCTTATGTAAGAACCTAATAATATATGGGAACTATATCAAATTTACAAAATGAGAGGCAAATATTTCCTCCCTTCAAGTGTTATATAAGAATCTGATAATATATGGGAACTATATCATATCTACAAAATGAGAGGCAAATAGTTCATCCCTTGAAGTGTTATATAAGAACCTGATAATATATGGGAACTATATCATATCTACAAAATGAGAGGCAAATAGTTCATCCCTTGAAGTGTTATATAAGAACCTGATAATATATGGGAACTATATCATATCTACAAAATGAGAGGCAAATAGTTCATCCATTGAAGTGTTATATAAGAACCTGATAATATATGGGAACTATATCGTATCTACAAAATGAGAGGCAAATAGTTCACCCCTTCAAGTATTACACAAGTGCCTGACAGTTTATGAGATCATGTACATGTACAAAATGTGGACCTGATGATATATAGGTATTAGATCATGCTCATCTAGAAAATGAGTGGCAAATAGTTCGTCCCTTCAAGTTTTACACAAGAACCTGGTTAAAGGGTCTAGATCGCATCTATACATATATATATATACTTAACACAGAAAGGTTGTCAAAGATAATTTTACTTTATACATTTCGATGATAACATGTTATCATCGAAAGAGATGTTATCGAAATGTATAAAGTAAAATTATCTTTGACAGCCTTTCTGTGTTAAGTATATATTTTCTGCATAGATGTTCTTTGTGTTTCTTTAGGATTATATACATATATATATATATATATATATGAGGTATAATCACTCTGTTCATTCATGGCCAGGCAATTTGGTGGAACCTATGACTCAGAAGTATAACCGTGTCAACTGAATTAGAACTTGAAGGGTGAAATGTAAGATACTTGAGCCCCTTCAAACATTTTTCAACAAGCACTGAAACAAATTTTGAAAAGCTCTACAAACATTCAGTGATCAACCACATTATAGATCATTTGAAAACTACTAGCTATGTTTTGATTGCCCTGACTTAGGTCTGTCACTTATATGTATCTTAATATTATGGTGTTTGCCCAGTTGTTTCGAAAAATGGTTGATAGACAGACTCTCTCTGATTGAACCTAATGTAAACAGCATTTGAGCAACACAATATTTTGTCATTTCCCATAAAAGACAGTACATTCATTTTCATTTTTCCTTGTCATTTTTGTGGAGGTTGAGCGGGGAGGGTTGGGGTGGCTGAATCTAAACTAACAACTTGAAAGTGCCATGACCCACTATCCGATTATTCGAGTTCATTATTGCCAGCCAAAGCAGATTTTTACTATCATAGATAATGTTTCTTTTTAAGTATGGTTTGTCATACCAAGCATTTTAGTAATATATATAATAGAGAATTCTTGTTACATCTGGCAAAGAGTGATTATTGTTTGAAACAATAAAATATGTCACACAATAACCCAAACACCTGCACCTCATCATTCTGAGACTTAGTAAAAATCCAACATTCATATCACAAAATTTGGTGATGTACAGTCCACTATTTCCATATATTGTCTTGATCGATAAACATTGTCATACCTCTAAACCAACCTGGACCAAGTTATTGTTGGAGTCTATTTAATAATCTGTATTAAAATTGGATAATTTTGAAGAAATGTTTAAATTATCAACACGAAATTCATTTTTAGTTGTTATGTAAGCCATATGTTTGAATCTATCATAGTTGCTGTCACGTGACAAAAAGTTGTAAAGTGGGCCAATTAGGTAGCACTGCTTCCATATCAGGAATTATAGATGTCATTTACTCAGCATGTGATAGGAAATCATGAAAGCTGAACTACCTGTTTGATGTTACTTGCACAACACTTTAAATTGTGTGAAGTAATGATTGTCTTTGATGACAGATAATGATTAAAGGGTTGTTTGTTGTGTCCATTTAATTAGTGAGAAAATGAGGATAGCCAGTTGGGAAACTTTTACAAAGAAACAGCATGACCATACCAAAATCTACTGGACAATGTCATTTGGTTGTTTGTTAATGTCGAACATTGATATTTGGGCACTAATGAGTTAAAACCCTCCAATATTAGAATGCTTGGAATGTTTATTTTATACTGGCAAAGATTGAGGAAAATATCCAGGCTTGTTATCCCACCCATGTCTTGTCAAAATGTGTCAATCATAAAAAAAGATATGGATGCATATTTTTTACATACTATTATATCTTATTTATTGAATCAGAATTAGCCAATCTTACAATTTTTGTAAATTTTTCTTTTCTGATTTTGACAAGGAGAGAGGTTAGATTTCAAAGCATGCATGTCTTCATTTTCGCTTATCAAATATTTAACAATCCTGAAACAAATTTTGAAATGCTATACAAATATTTGTGCAACAATGAATAAGAAACAGGCATTCTTACAGCCTTTGTAACAGATATTTGACAGGGTCTGGAGAAAGAGGGACTGTTTCCCAAATTATAAAATCGTTCCAAAATTCATTCAAACAATTTCTCCCAAACTTATTTCGCAATCTGTTTTGTAATTTTTTTCAAGGAATTAACTGTTAAATATCAAATGTAAATAAATATTGTGAACTAAACGTAAAACAAATAAATTGCCACTCATTTGGAGTGGGAGCTTTATAGATATATCCTATATGGAGAAACAAGTATTTGAAAGAATTGTGTGTAATCAGTTGGAAAAAGGATTAAATTATAATGAGGATAAATGTACCCTATTTCTTTAGATATTTCGGGTTTTGAGCATTTCAAGTCAAAAATGGGGCATAACTATAGGAAAAATAATCCGGTCAAACCCACATTCGAACTGGACCGGTATATTGGGCAGAGAAAGTCACATACCAAAATTGGTTCCAATCAATTGAGCCAAACTGGAGTTATCTTAAAATCGAGCTAAGCCAAAAAAGGGGTATAGCTCAAGTAAAAATAACCAGTCCAAACCCCTATTTGAGCTTGACCTGTATTTTTCCCCAAGAAAGTCACACACACACAAATTTGTTCTGATCAAACAATCCCAACTGGAGTTATCATCTGGAAACCATGATGGACGTACAGTCGAAGTAAAAAAAAAAGGGGCATTATTCTAACAAAAATAATCATGCCAAACCCATATTCAAACTTGACATGTGTGTGGGGCTAAGAAGGTCACATACCAAAATTGGTTCCAATCAAATGATCCCAACTAGAGTTATCATCCGGAAACCATGCGGGACGGACACATGGCCACTGCTCATTTCTCTAGTTCCCTAAAAAGAATTTGGGGGAGGGGTCAGGGGACAACAATATGAAGCCATTAAAATAAAACACTGGGTTATCAAGTAATTATACTTCAATTTTGTTATGTGGCAGGGAAAACTTTATTTTTCTAGAATCTTAACAAGGTACTCCATAATCAATTTTTTATTACTTTCATCGTTAGAATCCAATATTTCTTACACTTTCAGTGACAAGGGAGGAGCCTGAGGACTCAGTTTTTTCTTTCAATAAACTTAGATACATTTAAAAATTTGGGTTAATTGGGGAAGAAAATATCCATAGTTATGGAGATATCATTGATTACTGTGGGTGAGGGGGTTACATCAGAACCGAAGCTGAAATTTCAATACTGCCTACATTTAATTGTGTCAGTCTATCTTTGTTTTTTTGGGGGGTTATGACTTTCTTCTTTTTTTTCAGTATGTAAAGGAAGAATCCCATGGAGCCAAGCCGAGATTAGTGGTCTCAAAATCAGCTTTGGACATCTAATTAAACAAAAATTATACCCGAATAAAATGCAGATTAGAAGACTGTTGCAAAAATTCCCCATTTTGCAGAGAAGATCAAATATGCAAATAAAAGCAAAACTCCAGCATATAATGAAACAGTTAGATCAGATACCGAATGTTAACAAGACAAAGTGGTGATGACCAGTTATCATGACTTGATATCCTTATCTAAATTATTTAGTATGTATGTATGACAGTCATTAAAATTTTTGCTAGCACTTGTCCTTTTTTGACTTCATTTTTAGCTCAACTTTGACGAAGTCAAATTTGAGCTATTGTCATGGCCCATCTTCCGTCTGTCCATACGTCAACAATTGGCTATGGCTCGGGCTAGAGGTCGTATTTATGAACCGATCTTTACGAAACTTTTTAGGTACCTTTGTTATAACCCTAGGACGAGAACAAGTGTTTTTGGGTGCAGTCCGAAATTCAAGATGGCTGCCAACCACCATTTTGTACCGACGATGCAAAAATCAGTTTTTTGTACAGAACTTCTGTATGAAAGTTCTGATTTGAATAAATTTTTGTATAAATGTTTAGCACCATGGGATACATCACATATAATATGGGTGTTTTTCTCGTGCGTAAATTATGCAAATTAGACTAACTTTGACTTATTTAGTGTTACTTTCAGCACTGTAAGTGCAAATGCTGCTATGGCTTGGGCTAGAGGCCAAATTTATGAACCGATCTTTACAAAACTTTTTGGGTACCTTTGTTATGACCGTGGAACGAGAACGAGTGTTTTGGGATGCGGTCCGAAATTCAAGATGGCTGCCAGCCACCATTTTGTACCGATGATGCAAAATCCCAAATTGATCTTTTTATGTTTTTTATGCATTTTGGTCAATTTTAAGACAAAAAAAAATTATTTTTATTACACTGAAAATATGAGGTCCGGGTGGGACTTAGAAAATATTTTACCAAAATCCATACGTTTTGATAAATTTTAAGAAGAAGAAGAAAAATCACAGGAACTGAAAATATAAGGAAAATCCTATGTATTATGCGGGCACAATTGCTTCATCTAGTTGGTCAAGTCCCTGGTTTGATATTTAGAATTCCATGTCACGTGAGCACCCTCAAACCCCCTGGAGCTTCTTGTAATTCTTTTGTTATTGTTGACTTGGTCATAGTAAATACTAATTCCTGTCATATTCATTATTGTTGACTTGGTCACAGCAATTACTACTTCCTGTCTTATTGAAGTTGAGCTACAGAGTCATTTCCCTTTATTTATTCAATATCACCGCATTTATTGAAAATAGATTTCACACCTTACAGAGAAGAATACTCCAAGTTTTCAATAAACTCATACAAATATGAATATCAGAACCAGCTCGATGAGCCAGTTCCAATGATATCAATATTTGTGACAGGTTTATTTGAAAAATTTCAGAGAAATTTGAGGTTCAGTTAAGCTTATTTTGGCCTATTCTTTGGGCATTCTTGGTTGAATTGTTAGGTAAAGGGTTAACTGGCACTGATAACAAACAAGCTCTAGTTCTGCTCCGGTCGAAAAAAGAAAAAACAAATTGTCAGTTGGACCTCGCAGGAGGGGGGGGGGGGGGGGGGGGGGGGGGGGGGGGGGGGGTATGGATGGAAGGAACTGTTTTTATTGAAAATGGATTTTTGTGATTTACGGTAAAAAAATAAAATCACCCAGACCAAAAATAGTGTGGGGTATTGGCCTGTACAGAAACGTTTTTGTTTAAAATTCATTTTGGGTGACTTCAGGCAAAAAAATAAATTAACCCAGTTGACCTGCTTTGGATGGAATGGGGTCCATGGACTGCATATTTTTATGCCCCACCAACTTAGGTTGTGTGGCATATAGTGTTTGAAGTGTGTAGCCATTAGGGCTACAGTCATCAAACTTCAAACAATTACAAAGGACAATGGGAGGATGTGTCGCACCCATACTCATGTTCGTAACTTAAAGGTTAAATCACACTAAAAATCTATCAATATTCGTGTCTCAGCCATAACTCTGAGATGAATCAATGTACAATTTTTAAACTTTTTACAAATGTTAAGGATAGTGGGATCATTGTCCTGCTGAAACAGGATCCCCTTCAGCAGTTTTGACTTTATTTGTGTTTTTTAGTCCTTCACAGGCGAAGTGGACTGTAGGTTTCCTCTGTGTCCATTAATCAGTCAATCCACCCACAAGTCTGTCAGATTTCCAGGGGTTTTTTGTAAACCTTTTGAGAAGGTTATTTGGTATGTTAGTTGGTTATGGAAAGGGACAGTTCAAGTTCACATTTTGTTCTGATATGATGATTTTTCACAGAACTATGGTTCTTGAACTTAGAAAACTAATTGCAATTTTAAGTTTTCCAGACTTTTTTCCCCAAACCCTTTGAGATATCAGTTTGATGTATGGTTTGTAAGTCCATCATGTGGAGGTACAGTTTAATTTTCCATTTGTTCTGATCCGATAATTTTTCACTGAGAGTTCTTGAAGCTGAAAAATTAATTGAAATTTTAAGTTTTCCAGACTTTTTTGGCAAACGCTTTGAGATATCAGCTTGTTATTTGGTATGTGAGACTGTTATGGAACGTTATAGTTCCAAGTTCACATTTTTGAGATATCGGCTTTTGGCACTTGCACTGTATCAAAAAATGACCAAGACTTAATATGTTACCATGCTTCAATTTCAATAAAAATTGTCAGCAGTAATAATAGACAAATTGTAAGAATCCTAGTAAGTGCTATATTAGATGATTTTGAATGTTTTTTTTAGTGCCCTAGCAGAGCCGGAGGGCACTATAGGTTTCCCTTGTGTCTCTCCATTAGTATGTCAGATTCTAAGTTTTCTAGGCATCTTTCCAAACTGTATAAGATATCAGCTTGATCTTTGGTATGGAAGTGCATCGTAGTAAGCTACAGTTCAAGTTTACATTTTGTTATGGTCTGATGGTATTCCACACAGAGAAGGTTCTTGAACTTGGAAAATTTATTGCAATTTTATGTTTTCTAGACTTTTTTCCAAACCTTTAGAGATGTCAATTTCATATATGGTATGTAAGTCCATCATGGGAAGGTACAGCTCAAGTTTGCATTTTCTTCTGGTTCAGTAGTTTTCCACAGGGTTATGGTTCCTGAATTTAGAAAATTTCAAGTTTTCCGTAATTTTTTCACAAACCCTTTGAGATATCAGCTTGTTATTTGGTATGTTAGCCTGTTATGGAAAGGGACATTTCTAAGTTCACATTTCACTCCGGTCCGATGGTTTTTCAGAGTTATGGGTTTTTAACTTGGAAAATTAATTGCGATTTCATGTTTTCCAGACGTTTTTCCCCCAAACCCTTTAAGATATCAGTGTGATATAGGTAGACATTTTATACACTGAGGCCATATACATAATGAGCTCCCTGTGGGAACCCCGGGAAGTGAGCCAATGCTTGTTTACCAGGGTAAACAAGTTCTGCTTTACTGGTAAAATAGGACCCAGTCACCAATGCTTGGGGTGGAAGTCCTCTAAAATGGGTAGCATAGGGTATAAACGGTTGACTAACCTTGATTTATGTTGTGTCACGATAGCTATTGTGCATAAATATGTGATGTTAAACACCACTAAATAAATGAATGCACATAATGAGCAGGGGCAACAAGCAAATTTTCCATTGATGAAGCACCAGGTTAAACCAGGTGCTTCATCATTAGAAATTTTGCTTAGTTCCCTAGTGCATTATCTATCCATGAATCGTCTCTGTGGATAAAATGTCCATGCATGGAATGTGATTCAAGCATGATGGCCGAACTGAATATATATATATGCTACGGTTCAAGTTTGCATTTTGCAGCAATAGCTGGTAGGGGACAATGCTTTGCATTTAGCAATATTCCCAGAAATTTTTGTAGCATAAAGAATGCTGATATTCATTACAAGATTGTTTTTGTTTCTTAAATTTGAAATAAAAAATGGGTTTCAATTTAATTGTGTCATGTATTTATGATTTGCACTGAGATAGTATATATTTCCACAGTGACAGACAGGAATGGAGAGTGATCACTAGGATAGTGTAATATTGGAATCAGGGTTTCAATCATATTTTCGAAGGGTTCTATGTCTGGAATTTTGTATATTTACAATGCAATTTTATTATTATAAGTAAGCAAAATTAGAGTTAACATATTAAATTTTAAATCAATTAGCACCTTATATGCAAACACAGTAGAAGAAGAACTACCAGTGGTTCTACATTATTGTTGGCTACCTGTAGAGGCAGCAAACAAGAATGCAGAACATCTGTCAGGATAAGTTCAGATACACATGGAGTTATCAAGAAAGTTTACATTTGGGAGCACCTGCTTCAATCTGATATAAAAATGATGGTTTGCGACTATATGAGGAATTAAGAGAAGGATTGAAACATGACCAACACATTGAATCAAAATCACTCCCACCCCCCCCCCCCCCCCTCCATCCTTCCACCTACAGTATGAACAGGGTGGTTTGGTACTCAATTACCCACCACAGTCAAGATCAGGTGGGGGAGATTTGGGAAATTAGAGGCTCACTGTGGCTGTAGGATACCACTGTGTATTCGGGTGGACAGGATTATGGTATGACAAAACAATTAGACAACCAATGTACACCGGCAGATTGAGTGGATACATTTAATTAACATATCTCGGGGACCAATTGGCCAGTCTCTTGATATTGACTGGTGTGAATTGAGTTGCTTCATATGTGTAATTATGCAAAATGCACGGAAAATGATATAACTGCTGAGTGAGAAGAGCAAAACAGTTAGTCTACATAGTTTTCTAAATCACTAAAATGCATAATGAACATGAAGCAATATTTACATTTAAACGACCAAATATTGGTTACACTCAACAAACAATATACAAAAATAAATGAAAATAAAATGCAAAGAGTGCATTCTTATTGGCTATCCTGTAATAATTATAAATGAAAAACTATTTGGACCCACTTATATTCTTAAGTCGCCCATATCACAGAACTGTACACATGTAACCTGACACGCTGATGGGCTGGCCACTACTCTGGAGTAATCAGATAGTTGCCAACAGGAATAATTAAATTCTATTTGGCTTGTCGGGACAATTTTTTGGTTTTTGTTGGTAAAAGTGTGCAAAATAGAACCCAAATTGTTGATATTCAAATTAAACCATGTTGATAACCAGGCTAGGGGGGGTTGGGGAGCAAAGTTTGAAAATTTCTGACAAAGTTTTTTAACCCCTTACCCTACATAGCAGCCCAAATTGCTCAGTGCTTTTCACAAAAATGGCCATTCAAATTCTAATGTTTTCTCTTCTTTTTTTTGACTCAAAAGCATAGCTTATGACCTATCACTGGAATGAACTTTTTGCACCTGTTCCAATGACGGGTCATAAGTTATGATTTTTGAGACACAAAATGACTAAGAAATAACCCTGGGTACTTACTTAGCTGAAAAAAATACTCTTCGCCAAAAAATATTGGACGTCTTTCTGAAATGTTTACTTAGCAAACTCTCTGATATTTTCAACCATGTGTCCAAACGCAAAATGAATAAGAAATAACACCCTGGATACTTACTTAGCTGAAAAAAATACTCTTCGCCAAAAAACATCAGACGTCTTTCTGAAATGTTTTCTAAGCAAACTCTCTGATATTTTCAACAAAGTGTCCAAACGCAAAATGTCTAAGGAATAACCCTGGATACTTACTTAGCTGAAAAAAAATACTCTTCGCCAAAAAAATATCAGACGTCTTTCTGAAATATTTACTTAGCAAACTGTCTGATATTTTCAACAAAGTGTCCAAACGCAAAATGACTAAGAAATAACCCTGGATACTTACTTAGCTGAAAAAAATACTCTTCGCCAAAAAAAATCAGACGTCTTTCTGAAATATTTACTTAGCAAACTCTCTGATATTTTCAACAAAGTGTCCAAACGCAAAATGACTAAGAAATAACCCTGGATACTTACTTAGCTGAAAAAAATACTCTTCGCCAAAAAAAATCAGACGTCTTTCTGAAATGTTCACTTAGCAAACTGATATTTTCAACAAAGTGTCCAAACGCAAAATGACTAAGAAATAACCCTGGATACAAGTGTCAGGATTTCACGGTAATGATCGTTACCGGTAGCGCGTCGGTACCATGCCCACAAAATGACGGAACTGAAATATCGTTACCGTGAACCAGCCTGTCTAAAGACATTGAAACATTTGTTTTTTAAAGAACTGCTCATATGAGCTACTCGTTGGTTAACAATCATCATTGTAATAGCAATGAAATGCTGTTTACGTCGAATACAGAAACAAGTTGAAGTGGGAAAAACACGTGTGTACTGTTTGCACACATTGGATATTTCAACCAATAACATTCTCAGAATGAGTAAAGTGCGGGACTCTTTTGCTGAATTGAATGTGATTGACTTGTTCCGTAAACATGCCGACGTTTTTTTTTATCAGTGACATTATCACAAGTCAAGTGTGTCTGAGAATACTTTATGTTTTAAATATGATAAAATAACAAGTGCCTGTGTTCAATATATATTGAAAACTGAAAATCAGTTTTTTGAACAAAGGTATCATGCCGCAGGTTTAATGACATTTTAATATTTAAAAGAATAAATATAATTATATATATAAAAAATCAACATCCCAATAATAACCTCTATTATCTGTCGAGTATCGTGTCCCTTCACTCTGGACTGTTATAGTGGGCCAAAACGTCTCAAAACCATTTCGCATACAGCTTGCAAGTATATCAATATACACAGGCAGTATAGTCTAGGAGGGAAACCGGCCTGAAACCTAACAAGCTACGAACGATATAAAATTTCCTCGATTCGGAAAAATGTCAAAAAGGTTCCCATAACTGCTCACATACGGTACCTAAATTTCGATTTTTCGGTTCCGTTGACGTTTGAAATCCTGATACTTGTGGATACTTACTTAGCTGAAAAAAATACTCTTTGCCAAAAAATATCAGACGTCTTTCTGAAATGTTTACTTAGCAAACTCTCTATTTTCAACAAAGTGTCCAAACGTTTGGTGACTGTTCAATTTTTCCTTCAGATAAAACATACTTTCTGTGAAAATTTGAGACTCCATTACGGAACCCTGACAATTTAAACAAATTTTCACTTTGAAATTACTACCACATTGATGCAAATTATAATGAAAAAAATGACGAAAAAATATAAGCTGTGCACTCAGTGCACTAGCACATAGGTACAATCAATCAGCAAAAAATATGTTTGACAACTAACATTGCTCCTAATCATTTAACACATTTATTATTTTATTGCACCAATTATCTATAACAACAATGCATGCAGAAAAAAGCTAATAATTAAGATCGACTAATGCACAGTACAGGGTGCTAAGAAATCAGGACATGTGGTTAATTGTCTAAATGCTTTACCTAATTTGAACAGCAGACGACTTTAGAAAGATAAAATTTTGAATCACTAAATATTTAAATTTTTTGCATCAAAAACATAGCTTATGACCTCTCATTGGAACTCAGTGTATGTTTTAGCTGCAACGTTTAAAAAAATGATAAATTTGGAATGACAAGTTATCTGAATAGCACTGACTGGCTTTTGTATGTTACGTTAGGTAAAGGTTTAATCAACTTAAAAACCTTGTCTCATAATTTATGGCATAGTGTATGGGTGTATTTTCTCTTCCCAGGTGGATTAGTCGGACTGTCCATTTTTCTTAAAATAATTGTTCTCTATCTCTATTAGGTAAAAAGTTAGGCATCTACAAGTATGTTGGAACCTTCGAAAATAATTGCTGCATGTCAGATGTTTCACTTCATAATTGAAACGAGAGAAAATAACTATTCCTTCCCTTTTTGTAAATTCCCTTTGGTCCATTCAATCTTGGTCAATTCCCTCTTGGTCAATTCACTCTTGGACAACACTTGTTTAAAAAAATTTCTAAGTATTCGCAGTATAATTTTTTGTGATAGATTTGACATTTTCCCTTCTAAATTGCATCTTATGACCCTACTTTTGTGTCATAAAATATGATTTTGAAGAAAAAAGAAATAAAAAAAACCCATCTTATGACCTACTTAGAGGCATAAGATACGTTTAAGAAAAAAGAAAAATTATCACCGATTTAGTTCACAAGTTTTATTTATTGTTTCAATTTTTCCTTTGTATGCATTTCTTTTGCGCATCGCATGGATTCCATGACAAAATTCGCATGGACAAAATCCCCAGTGACAAAATACACATCAGACAAAATCCTAATCAGACAAAATTCCCATCGATTCTCATGATGAAATACAAAATAACAGTACCATAACGCATTTTCAAATCATATTATAACACTTATTATCAAACAACTCTTTCTCAACATTTTCTCAACTTTTGATTAACATTTAAAATAACAATACACAACATTTTCCACCCTTCACGCATAATTTTCTTTTAATTTTGTTGAAAACAACATTTTCGGCCTAAATGTAGCAAGATTGCGTTCATAAATAGTTGTTTTCTCACAGTTTACTGGGGGCTGCTGGCTCATTTCATACCTTCCAATCAATTGCAAGTAGACAATTATATTTAGTTAAAAAAATTCCTTTAAAATCCCCCGGTAATAAAATAACTAAGAACATGGCACATCATTCTATCACGACATTTCTAAAGCATCATATGTAGTTTGCCAAAATGTAGTCTGACACTCAGCAAAGGTTTTGTCCACTCCCAACTTCAAACCCACCCCTTCCATCCTTCTGCAACAATGGCACACTCATTTTACAAGACCTTTGGCAGCTACTCTTGTCTGTTTGGCAAAATAATATGGTCGGGTAAATATTGTCTTCATATGGAGTCTACTTTTCCTCAATATGTTATTTCATCAAATGCTCGGGAGTGGGTTAATATGGATGAACAAGATCATTTGGATGTTTTGTCCAATATCAGACATTCGGTCAAGAAATCTGACATTTTGTCTAAGACCATCAGACGTTTCATCCAAACAACTGGACTTTTTATCCAGGGTTATCGAAAGTTTTGTCCAAACAATCGGACGTTTCGTCCAGAAAATCAGACATTTTGTCTCCGACGTTATTGTTCATCGGAGGACATTTTGCCGATACCCCATTGGACATGTTGATACATAAATAGTAAATAAATAAGTTAATAAATATGAAAATTGTGATTCGGCTTTCTCTCATTTGACACCACCAGCTTACCAATAAATCTTAGAAAATTTTCAAAACGTTGACCAAGAGTGAGTTGACCAAATGGGAATTGACCAAAATGGAAATGAGCAAAATTGACCAAAGGGGAAGACCCCAAAATAATAAACGCGTTTCGCTCATGACGAACAAATTAATATTTGACTATGTTTATAGAACTTCTTAACTTAAAGTGGTGGCAGAAATCCCTGAATATACCTTCCCTTTCCAAGTGACTACAAAATTTGTGTAATGTCGTGAAAAAGATTTGTTTATCTTGGCTTTCATTTCCATTTACGAAACATTTTACTTACATTTTATCGAATTTTACACAAATTTCCTTTCCATTTTATCACATTTTACACAAAACCCCCAAAATATTCTCCTGCAGAAATGTCCAGATGAGGGAGATGTCCACTGGGGAATTGTACCATTCTCACCTTCTGTCATTCAATTTTGCCTTGTGAGTTTCCATTTTTTACAGAAATTGTAAACAGATAATTTCTACAAGTTTCACAAATTCATATACAGTAGTTGGTGTATACTTCAAAATATTATTTAAAGTGATTCAGTCAGCATACATTGAGCTGGAAATAAAAATAATTCCCGACTGCCAAGTGAATTTACGTTGCGCCACCAGCTCGGCCGATGGAAGAGATTATTGCTAATTAAACTTCAAATACCAGCCGTAAACAATTTTGACTTTTATTAATCTGCACCTCCCGAATCCACGGTGTTCAGTCTGTGGAACTTACAAATTAAGTTCACCCAAAATGGCTTGTATGTCCACCGACGTAATGGGCGGCTGTCCACCAAATGGGTCATTGAGTGCCAAATCATCTTGTTCGTAGTCTATTACACTCTCGTAAATTTAATTTGAGGTGAGTGTTTTTTCACTCTCCTCCATTATACTCCTGTCTGTCACTGTTTCCAGAAATCATTTCAATATGGGTGCCTCCTGAAACAGGTTGCAAATGCAATAGTTTTAGAATGATTTGTTTTAATATCTATATTTTCAAAGCATAAATAATGCTGATATTCATTACAAAATTATTTTTGTTAAATTTGAAATAAAAAATGAGTTTCAAATTAATTGTCTCACATGTTTATGTCTAGCACTGAGATAGTATATTTCAGAAATCATTTAAATGTGGGTGCCACCCAAAACAGGTTGCAAATGCAGTAGTTTTTTAATGATTTTTCAGCTCTTCTTGACAAAGTCAAGTGAGCTTACAGGATCGTTCTTTGTCTGTTGTCCGTCAACATTCCATTATCGATTTCTCCTCCCGAACCATCGAACCATTTTTTTTTTCAAATTTGGAGTAAATGCTTATTACCACATGCCAATTCAAATTTATTAAGAGTAAGGTGCCCTCACCTGGGGTGGGGCCACACCCTAAAATGAGCCGAAGTCTTTAAAAATCTTCTCACACATCAACAGTAGCAGAGACTAGATATTTGGTGTTAGCATCCTTTTGAGGTGTAGACTCAAGTTTGTTCAAGAGACGTTTGTGTGGCAATAGTTGTTGTTGTTATGGGAGGGGTAAGAATTTTGGCCCTGCCCAAAATTTATATTTTCTTAACCGATATCAGATAGTCATGGGTTAGTCATGGGTCATAAGTACTTATGTTATGACAAAAAAACAGGTTCTCACCACCCCATGGGAACCTCAGCAGCTCAAAATAGAAAAAAAATTGAAAACTGCCATATCTCTAAAATTGCACAGCACAGACAACTCTTCATTTGTATGAAGCTTCGTATGATCAGCTGAATAGAATGGTATAAAAAAATCACCTTCAGTTTGATCAAAAGGTACATTTTCTGGACTTTGAAAAAGTGCTGAATCATCCGTTTATAATACGGCGGCTAATGGAAAAAACCTTAAATAATCTTTTTCTCCAAAAGCCTTCATATTTCATATGTAACATCTTCAGAAGATACATTAACAAGTGTGTGGAAATCAGATTCCTGGATTCATATTCGGGCTCTCTGTAGGAGCCAAAAAAGTTTACTTAGTGCAATTTGAGTCATATTCTTCAAAAATCTTCTTCACATCCACCAGTCAGAATTGTTTCATATTTGGTATGCCACACCCTTGAGCGAGTAAGATTCAGATTCAATTTTGTTTAAACCAAGTCTCTGTGTTTATATTCAAGCTCCTTGGAGTTCAATTCTAACTCTCCTCTAGATCCTCCAGTCAGAAACTTTCGATATATGGTATGCAGTATACTAAGGGAGTGGAGAATGCAGTTTGTTTAAAACCAAGTCCTTGGGTTTATAGTTGGGCTCCTAATAGCCTGACTACTAACTTTGTGGTGAATGAGAGGTAGTCTTTAAAAAATCTTCTTCAGGTCCACCAAGCAGAATCTTTTAATATTTGGTAAGCAGCATTCTTAGGAGGTGCAGATTCAAATATGTTTAAACCAAGTTCCTCGGTCCATATTTGCACTCCCAATTGGAGCCTCTAATTCTAACTTTGTGTTATATGAGAAATACACTTTTAAAATCTTCTTATTCAGACCCACCAGTCAGAATCTTTTAATATTTGTTATGCAGCATCCTTAGGAGAGTGAGATTCAAGTTTGTTCAAACCGTGACCTTGAGTTCATTTAAAAATCTTCTCTAGATTCACCAGTCAGAATCCTTTGATATTTGGTATGCAGAAACCTTTGGAAAGTGAGATTCCAGCTTGTTTAAAACCATGTCCCGGAGGATAATATTGGGGAGTCCAAATTCTAACTTATTGCAATATAAGGGGTAATCTTTAAAAAAAAAACTTCCTTTTCTGGCCCATGAGTCAGAATCTTTTGATATTTGTCACGCTACATTCTTAGGGAGTGGACATACAAATTAGCTCCCACAAAGTTGCTGGGTTTATATTTGGGCTTCCTATTGAAGCCTGGATTCTAACTTGGTGCAATATGAGGGCAATCTTTAAAAATCTTCTCTAAATCCACTGGTCAGAATCTTTTCATATTTGGTATGCATCATCGTTGGTGGGTGGAAATTTATATTTGTTCAAACCAAGTCCTTTGGTTCATATTTGGGCTGTTTGTTGGAGGCAGAATTCTAATTCAGTGGAATGTGGGAGTATTCTTTAACAATCTTCTCCAGATCCACCAGTTGCAATCTTTTTATATTTGGTATGCAGCATGTCCCTGGAATAACATTTGGGCTCCCTATCTCTAAAACTTTTCGTCAGATTCAACAGTCAGAATCTTTTGATTGTTGGTATGCCGCATCCTTAGGCGAGTGAGATTCCAGTTTGTTCAAACCAAGCCGCAGAGTTCTTATTTGGGCTTCCTCTGGTGTAATCTTAAAAAATCTTCTACTTCAGACCCATGAGTCGTAATCTTTTGATATTTGGTATGTTTCATTCTTAGGGGGTTAGAGATTTAAATTTGTTGAAACCAAGTCCCCATGTTCATATTTGGGCTCCCCGTGAGAGCTTAAATTCAAACTTCATGTAATGTGAGAAATAATCACAAAAACTCTTCTCCAGATCAGGTGATTAGTGGATTATCACTAAAACAATTGTGGGGTGGAAATTCCATCTGACTAATATCTTAATATACACAAAACAACATAAAAAGGGTAAGCAATGTTTCAGCCAAAGGACCATTGAGTTAAACCTGAAGTTCCATTAGTTGATACTTTGCTTGACCTTCTTATGCCTTATCGAAGCTGTTATTAGTTTCCACTTCACAGGTGTTTTAGTCATCATCTATTTGTCACATACTGTATGCTATGAAGAATCTGTATGGAGTGGAGACTAACATTTGTTCAAACCAAGTACCTGGGTTCATATTTGGGTTCCCTGTAGGAGCCTGAATTCTAAATTAGTGCAATATGAGGGGTAATCTTCAAAAACCTTCATCAGCCCCACCAGTCAGAATCTTTTGATATGTGGTGCGCAGCAAACTTTGGGGATGTGATTCAAGTTTGTTTAAACCATGTCCTTGGGTTCTGTTTTTCAGCTGCACTTTGGGAACTTTGGTAGCTAAAAATATTTTTTAAAAATTCAAAAGCACCTATGTCCTAAACTACTGAGACTTCTTATTTGGCATCACACTTTCATGAGCCCAACAGAGATGAATGGTTGAAAGGAATTCTGATTATAAACAGAAGAGTTAAATGCTTTTCTCAAAACAATCCCATATGTGACGTCTTCCATGCTAAACATTAAGGTGAGCACGTAAGGCCCTATGGCGCCTCTTGTTTTAATATCTATATTTTTGTAGCATGAATAATGCTAATATTCATTACAAGATTGATTTCGTTTGTTGAATTTGAAATAAAAATGGGTTTCAAATTAATTGTGTCATGTGTTTATGATTTACACTGAAATAGTATATATTTTCAGAAATCTTTTCAGAAAGGATGCCAACAATACAGAGTGGTAATTCGTGTATTTTGGAGTTGAGATTCATGTGATCAAAGTGCTCAAGGCTTTCAGAAATGCGAGTAAAATGGAGGAAAATAGCACATTAATAGTATTTTGGCAGTTAGGAGCATTTGAGAGTCTATTGTTCAAAGTAGTTAGGAGCATTTGAAATTCTATTGTTCAAAGGAATTCACATATTGTGCACCAGCTCATGGTAGTTTTCTATAATAATATTTGGTTTTGCACAAATATTATTGTCTTTCACACAATCACTCACTCCAAATGAAGAAAAAGAAAACATTCATCCAAGATTTCGAGAAAAACATTTCCGCCTTGTTGCAATAAATAGCACAGTAATATTTGTTATTAGCTCACCTGACTGAAAGTCAGTGGGAGCTGTTGGCACCATGTTGCGTCCGTCTTCCGTTAACTTTTGAAATCAGTCTTCTCCTTGAAAACCACTGTGCCAAACACAAAAAAATTTGGCATACACTATCTTGGGGGTATCCTCTTTCCAATTTGTTAAAATGAATTTGGTGCCCCCCCCCCCCCCCCCCCCAGGTGTTGGTGATGCCCCAAAAGCATAAATTTCTTCAAAATATTCTTCTTATGGACCACCAGTCAGAATGCTTTGATATTTGGTATGTAAGCTCCTTTTGTACTCCAGATTCAAGTTTGTTCCAAAAATTTTCTCGGTCAATATTTGGGCTCGCTGTGGGAAGAGCCTGATTTTGTGCCCCGCCCAAAATTTCTATTTTCTGAACGGAGAGGTTGATTTGAACCAAATTTGCTATGAGGTATTATTGGGTCCTAAGTACTTGATTCATGTAAACAAAAAAATTCAGGCTGCCTCGTGGGAACCCCTGGAGCTAAAAATAGAGAAAAATTCAAATGCTCACATCTCCTAAACTGCACGGCACAATTTTTTTTTATTTGGAGTGAAGCTTCCTTAGGACAAATAGAAAGGAATGGTTTTAAAAAATCAGTATCGGTTTTGTTCTAAGGTACAGTTTCGGGACTTTTGAAAAAATTCTGAGTCAGCATTATTTAACACTGAAGGTAATGGGAAAAATATAAAATAATCTTTTTCTCCCCAACCACTGCCCCAAAAGCTTTCATATTTCACATATAACATCTATCAAGATTGATTCACACGGTTGTTGAAATTTTACTCTTGGGTCTATATTTGGGTACTCTACAGGAGCCCAAATGTTCAAATTAGTGCAATATGAGGCTTATTGTTTAAAAATCTTCTTCTCCAGATCCAACAGTCAAAATCTTTTGATATTTGGTATACAGCATCCTTAGGGAAAGGAGATTCAGGCTTGTTCAAATCGAGTTCCTGGGGTCAAATTTGAGCTCCCTGTGGGAGCCCACATTTCAACTTACTGCAATATGAGGTCTACAGGAGCCCAAATGTTCTAATTAGTACAATATGAGGCTTATTGTTTAAAACTCTTCTTTTCCGGATCCAACAGTCAGAATCTTTTGATATTTGCTATACAGCATCCTTAGGGAAGGGAGATTTGGGCTTGTTCAAATCGAGTCCCTGGGTTCATATTTGGGCTCCCTATGGGAGCCCAAATTTCAACTTACATGTAGTGCAATATCAGGACTATTGTTTAAAAATCATCTTCAGATCCACCAGTCAGAGTTCTTTCATATTTGGTGTACAACATCTCTGGGAGGATCAGATCCAAGTTTGTTAAAATCGAGTCCCTGGGTTCATATTTAGGATCCCTATGGGAGTCCAAATTTCAACTTAGTGCAATATGAGGACTATTGTTTAAAAATCTTTTTCTTCAGATCCACCAGTCAACCTGATAATATATGGGAACTATGCCATATCCACAAAATGAAAGGTAAATAGTTTATCCCTTCAAGTCATATATAAGAACCTGATAATATATGAGAACTACATCATATCTACAAAATGAGAGGCAAATGGTTCATCCCTTCAAGTGTTATACAAAAACCTGATAATATATGGGAACTATATCATATCTACAAAGGGAGTGGCAAATAGTTTATCCCATCAAGTGTTAAATAAGAACCTGATAATATATGGGAACTATATCATATCTACAAAGTGAGTGGGAAATAGTTCATCCCTTCAAGTGTTATACAAGAACCTGATAATATATGGGAACTGTATCTACAAAACGAGTGGCAAATAATGCATCCCTTCAAGTCTCATATAAGAAGCTGATAATGTATGGGACCTATATCATATCTACAAAATGAAAGGTAAATAGTTCATCCCTTCAATTGTTATAGAAGAACCTGATAATAAATGGGAACTATATCATATCTACAAAATGACAGTCAAATAGGTCACCCCTTCAAGTGTTATATAAGAACGTGATAATATATGGGAACTATATCATATCTACAAAATGAGAGGCAAATAGTTCATCCCGTTAAGTCTTAGATAAGAACCTGATAATATATGGGATCTATATCATATCTACAAAATGAGAGGCAAATAGTTCATCCCTTCAAGTATTATATACGATCCTGATAATATATGGGAACTATATCATATCTACAAAGTGAGAGGTATATATGGGAACTATATCATATCTACAAAGTGAGAGGTAAATAGTTCATCCCTTCAAGTGTTATATGAGGACCTGATGATATATGGGAACTAGATCATATCTACAAAATGAGAGGTAAATAGTTCATCCCTTCAAGTCTTATATAAGGGCCTAATAATATATATGGGAACTATATCATATCTACAAGGTGTGTGGGGGGGGGGGGGGGGGCAAATAGTTCATCCCTCCAAGTCTTGTATAAGAACCTGATAATATATGGGAACAATATATCTACAAAATGAGGGGTAAATTGTTCATCCCTTCATGTCATATATAAGAACCTTATAATATATGGGAACTATATCATATCTACAAAATGAGAGTCAAATACTTCACCCCTTCAAGTGTTATATGAGGACCTGATGATATATGGGAACTAGATCATATCTTCAAAATGAGAGGCAAATAATTCATCCCTTCAAGTGTTATATAAGAACCTGAAAATATATGGGAACTATATCATGTCTACAAAGTGAGAGGCAAATAGTTCATCCCTTCAATTGTTATACACGAACCTGATAATATATGGGAACTATATCATATCAACAAAACGATGTGCAAATATACACAAAGAACTTAATCAAGCACCACCCCATTTTTCCTGATTGTTGTGACAAAACCCAGTCATTATAACATCATGACGTTTGTACGGCAACAAATGGTGTGATATTCTGATAGTTCATAATCCTAGCTAAACATTTATTTATTTATTGGGGTTTTACGACACTTTCTGCAACCAGGGCAATCTCATGTCGGACAGATTTACTGGTGGAGGAAGCCGGAGAGAACCACCGAGCATCTGCGAAGCTCTCCAACTTACTAAGTTAGCAGTGGTTGAAGACATGCGCACTATCGACGTTCAGTACGCCTTAGTACACAGCGTCACTGTGCCCCCATGAAGGCAAGTGGGGTGAAGTGTCTTGCCCAAGGACACAACGCGGTTGCCACAGCCGGGATTCGAACCGAGGACCTCTCGGTTTGCAGCCTGCAACTCTACCAACTGAGCCACCGCGCCCCCTAGCTAAACATAAAACACAACAATGATTACAATGTGTAACACTTCACTGTAATTTTGGCAGACAAACATGAACGTTGGTTTTTCAGGAAATTCCATCCTGTTGTAAGTTTTGTGCTACAAAGTACCAAAATGGAGATAATGATTGATTAGCGATTGCTAAATGTTCAGTAGTATTGTAAGCCAACAATTAGCAACAATATTGTCAGTGAGCGTGTGTATCCGCCGTGTGCACGGATGACTGCGTCTACCCTCCTCCTCATGTGTGAGGTGAGACTCCTGATTCACTGAAGAGGTAACTGCTGCCACTCACGGTGTATAGCTGCTTCCAAACCGGCCAAATGTCGTGGAGGTGGGTCCAGTGCTTGCACTAGGTGTCCAATCATATCCCAAATGTGCTCCAGTGGATTGAGATCAGGACTCATTGCAGGCCATGGCAGTTTAGTAATCGCGTTGTTGTCAAGAATAGTTTTCACAAGTCGAGAACGGTGGGGTCGAACATTGTCGTCCATGAACACGGCGAGTGGCAAATGGATGGTTGTCAAAATGGGGAACAAGAACAGGTTGCAGAATGTCCCGGAATTAACGATCGCCATTGAGATTGCCTTGCACAGTTACCAAATCAAGCTTACAATCATGGGAAACGCATCCCCAGACCATAACTGATCCGTCACCGAATGGGACTGACGCTTGGACGTTCTTTGGCACATATGCAGTATTTTTGGTCTCCAAACACACTGACGTCCGTCAGTAACGTTGAGCAAAAACCGACTTTTGTCCGACCAGTGGACCTTCCTCCATGACGTAATATTCCAGTGACATTGGGTTAAACACCATTCCAAATGAGCTCTTTTGTGCCGGTTGGTCAACGCTGGCCGCTTAATCACTCACCTTGCCTTGAGACCTATTGCCTTCAATCTGTTTCTCACTGTTCTGTTGCAAAGGGGTCTGTTGGGGAGCCATAGCTGCTTCAGAACACCACTACTGGAGAATGGCTGACGTCGAACAAGACGTGCAAGGTAACGATCCTCAACTCGACTAGTCTTACGTGGCTGACCTGGTCTCGGTCTGTCCTTTACATGGTCAGTTTGGCGATGTTTTTGAATAAGGCGGCTTACTACAGTGTGGTTCATGTCCAGTTGTCCAATTGCTCTACAAGACATTCCCGTTGACTTCATGCCAATAATCTGCCACCTGGTAGCCTCAGTGTATCTCCTTCGAGCCATCTCGAAAGTAAATGCCTCAATCATTGAAACTTTCACACTCTTATACAGAATCCAGAACGATTTTAAAGTGCTATTTGAGAAAATCATGGGTGGTGTGTTGCACGTGCATGTAGTGGTGTGTTTCTGCGACTGACCAAACAACAAACCCCACCAATATTGCGAGGGATTGCAGTTCGATTCCAATTTACATCTACCATTTCCAAATTTCGATTATGAATCTTGATGCAATAAAAAATGCTGGGTGGTGCTTGATTAAGTTCTTTGTGTATATATCATATCTACAAAATGAGAGGTAAATGGTTCGTCCCTTCAAGTCTTATATAAGAACATGGTAATGTATGGGAACTATATCATATCTACAAAATGAGAGGTAAATAGTTCGTCCCTTCAAGTCTTAAATAAGAACATGATAATGTATGGGAACTTTATCATATCTACAAAATGAGAGGCAACTAGTTCGTCCCTTCAAGTCTTATAGAAGAAACTGATAATTTATGGGAACTATATCATATCTGCAACATGAGAGGCAAATAGTTTATCCCTTCAAGTGTTATATAAGAACCTGAATATAAATGGGAAGTATATCATATCTACAAAATGAGAGGCAAATAGTTCATCTCTTGAAGTGTTATATAGGAACCTGATAATATATGGGAACTATATCATATCTACAAAATGAGAGACAAATAGTTCATCCCTTTAAGTTTTATATAAGAAGCAGATAGTATATGGGGGCTATATCATATCTACAAAATGAGAGGCAAATAGTTCGTCCCGTCAAGTGATATATAAGAAGCTGATAATATATGGGAGCTGTTTCATATCTACAAAATGAGAAGTGAATAATATTCCCTTTCAGGTGTTATAGAGGAACCTGATAATATATGCAAACTATATCGAATCTACAAAATGAGAGGTAAATAGTTCGTCCCTTCCAGTCTTATATAAGAGCCTGATAATGTATGGGAACTACATCATATCTACAGAATCCGAAGCAAATATTTCCATCCCCTCAAGTTTTATACACGTACCTGATAATATACAGGAACTATATCATATCTACAAAATGAGAGGTAAATAGTTCATCCCTTCAAGTCTTATATAAGAACCTAATAATATATCGGAGCTATATCAAATCTACAAAATGAGAGGAAAATAGTTCATCCCATCAAGTGTTATACACGGACCTGATAATATATGGGAACTATATCATATCTACAAAATGAGAGGCAAATAGTTCATCCCTTCAAATGTTATATAAGAACCTGATAATATATGGGAACTATATCATATCTACAAAGTGAGAGGCAAATAGTTCATCCCTTCAAGTCTTATACACGTACCTGATAATGAAAAGGAACTACATCATATCTACAAAATGAGAGGTAAATAGTTCATCCCTTCAAGTGTTATATTAGAACCTGCTAGTATATGGGAACTACATCATATCTACAAAATGAGAGGTAAATAGTTCGTCCCTTTAAGTCTTATATACGAACCTGATAATATATGGGAACTATATCATATCTACAAAATGAGAGGCATACAGTTCATCCCGTCAAGTCTTATAGAAGAACCGGATGATATATGGGAACTATATCATATCTACAACATGAGAGGCAAATAGTTTATCCCTTCAAGTGTTATATAAGAACCTGATGATATATGGGAACTATATCATATCTACAAAATGAGAGGCAAATAGTTCATCCCTTCAAGTGTTATATAAGAACCTGATAATATATGGGAACTATATCATATCTACAAAATGAGAGGAAAATAGTTCATCCCTTCAAGTCTTATATAAGAACCTGATAATATATGGGAACTATATCAAATCTACAAAATGAGAGGAAAATAGTTCATCCCACCAAGTGTTATACACGGACGTGATAATATATGGGAACTATATCATATCTACATAATGAGAGGCAAATAGTTCATCCCTTCAAATGTTATATAAGAACCTGATAATATATGGGAACTATATCATATCTACAAAATGAGATGCAAATAGTTAATCCCTTCAAGTGTCGTATAAGAACCTGATAATATATGGGAAGTATATCATATCTACAAAATGAGAGGCAAATAGTTCATCCCTTCAAGTGTTATACAGGAACCTGATAATATATGGGAACTGTATCATATCTACAAAATAAGAGGGAAATAGTTCATCCCTTCAAGTGTTATACAAGAACCTGATAATATATGGGAACTATATCATATCTACAAAACGAGTGGCAAATAATACATCCCTTCAAGTCTCATATAAGAACCTGATAATGTATGGGACCTATATCATATCTACAAAATGAAAGGTAAATAGTTCATCGCTTCAATTGTTATATAAGAACCTGATAATATATGCAAACTATATCATATCTACAAAATGATAGGCAAATAGTTCATCCCGTCAAGTGTTATATAAGAAGCTGATAATATATGGGAAATATATCATATCTACAAAATGAGAAGTGAATAGTTTATCACTTCAAGTGTTATATAAGAACATGATAATGTATGGGAACTATATCATGTCTACAGAATCTGAGGCAAATATTTCCATCACTTC
Organism: Pictodentalium vernedei; assembly: GCA_031216915.1. Classification (NCBI taxonomy): domain Eukaryota; kingdom Metazoa; phylum Mollusca; class Scaphopoda; order Dentaliida; family Dentaliidae; genus Pictodentalium; species Pictodentalium vernedei. The sequence continues at coordinate 179,590,984 of CM062296.1, forward strand.
AAGTCTTATACACGTACCTGATAATATATAGGAACTATATCATATCTACAAAATGAGAGGTAAATAGTTCCTTCTTTCAAGTCTTATACAAGAACATGATAATGTATGGGAACTATATCATATCTACAGAATCCGAGGCAAATATTTCCATCACTTCAAGTCTTATACACGTACCTGATAATATATAGAAACTATATCATATCTACAAAATGAGAGGTAAATAGTTCGTCCCTTCAAGTCTTATATACGAACCTGATAATATATGGGAACTATATCATATCTACAAAATGAGATGCAAATAGTTCATCCCTTCAAGTTTTAGAGAAGAAACTGATAATTTATGGGAACTATATCATATCTACAACATGAGAGGCAAATAGTTCATCCCTTCAAGTGTTATATAAGAACCTGATAATATATGGGAACTATATCATATCTACAAAATGAAAGACAAATAGTTCATCCCTTCGAGTGTTATATAAGAACCTGATAATATATGGGAACTATATCATATCTACAAAATGATAGGCAAATAGTTCATCCCTTCAAGTGTTATATAAAAACCTGATGATATATGGGAACTATATCATATCTACAAAATGAGAGGCAAATAGTTCATCACTTCAAGTGTTATATAAGGACCTGATGATATATGGGAACTATATCATATCTACAAAATGAGAGTCAAATAGTTCATCTCCCGAAGTGTTAGGAACCTGATAATATATGGGAACTATATAATAATAATAATAATAATAATTGACTTTGTAAAAGCGTAAAACCACAAAGAGTGCCCTAAAACGCTACACAGAAATAAATACACTTTCTGAAATAAAGAGTCACATGTTTCAGTTTCCTCTAGGGAGGTTCAGGAGAATGCTTCAGTAAATAGGAAAGTTTTAAGATTTCTTTTGAAGATGTTGATAGTTTCTGAATTTCTGACACTAATAGGCAATGCATTCCACAATCTTGGACCCACGATGGAGAAAACATGATCATTAGCCAGATTAGATCTCTTAAAGGTATGACTAATTGAATTTGATCTTTAGATCTCAGACTGCGTGATGGAGTATATACAGTTATGAGCTCTTGCAGGTAAACTGGAGCCAGTTTGTGGATACATTTGAATACTAAGATCACTATTTTGAAATAAATTCTCTGTTTAACTGGAAGCCAAGGTAATTGTCTTAAAACAGGTGTTATGTGTTCAGAGCCTTTGGTACCAGTAATTATCCTAGCGGTAATATTCTGAACTTTTTGAAGCTTCTTAATCAAATACAGCGGCAGCTCCACTAACACCGAATTACAATAGTCGAGTTGTGAGGTGATGAAGGAATGCACAAGTTTTTCAAGTGCTGACTGGTTAAGATACGTTCGCAGTCTTCCAATATTTCGAAGCTGCCAGTAACATTTTTGACATATTTTATTGATATGGATGTCTAGCTTTAAATTTGAGTCCATAATCAGTCCAATATTCCTGGCCGATTAACTTTTCATGGTGATGTTGTTTCCAACTGGAATTGATGTAACAGCGGGTGTAGGCATGCGAACCCCGGATATCACTAACAATTCTGTTTTAGAGTCATTCATTTTCAGTTTAAAATCTATCATCCATTCCCGCACCAGATTTATGCAAGTTTCCATGTTACTGACTGCGGTGATTGAGTCACTTTGAAGAGATGAGTTAAATGTAATGTACAGTTGGGTATCATCGGCATACATATGATATGATATGCCATGCCTTTTAAGAAGACGACCTAGAGAAGAAGTGTACAGAGTAAACAAGTGGACCAAGAACTGAGCCCTGAGGAACACCACACTTTAACATCCTGCTTTCTGAACCAGTCTTGTTGATATATATTTGTTGACTGCGACCTTCTAGATATGATGCAAACCACGATAGGACAGTTCCACATATGCCATGCTGTGTCAATGTCTGCAAAAGAATATCATGGTCAACTGTGTCGAATGCTGCTGAAAAATCCAAGAGAACAAGCAGTACAGCCTTACCCTCAGACACTGATTTAACAATATCATTGTTGACTCGCAGTAAAGCTGTCTCTGTACTGTGATTGGCTCCGTATGCAGACTGAAAAGGCTCTAAAAGATTATTTTCATGCAGATGTTTTTTGAGTTGAGAAGCATATCTACAGAATGAAAGAAATAGTTCATCCCTTCAAGTGTTATATAAGAACTTGATAATATATGCGAACTCTATCATATCTACAAAATGAGAGGCAAATAGTTCATCTCTTGAAGTGTTATATAGGAACCTGGTAAATTGATAATATATGGGAACTATATCATATCTACAAAATGAGAGGCAAATAGTTCCTCCCTTTAAGTGCTATATAAGAACCTGATAATATGTGGGAACTATATCATATCTACAAAATGAGAGGCAAATAGTTCCTCCCTTCAAGTCTTATGTAAGAGCCTGATAATATATGGGAACTATATCAAATCTACAAAATGAGAGGCAAATAGTTCCTCCCTTTAAGTTTTATATAAGAAACTGATAATATATGGGGACTATATCATATCTACAAAATTAGAGGCAAATAGTTCATCCCGTCAAGTGTTATATAAGAAGCTGATAATATATGGGAACTATATCATATCTACTAAATGAGAAGTGAATAGTTTTTCCCTTCAAGTGTTATATAGGAACCTGATAATATATGCGAACTATATCATATCTACAAAATGAGAGGTAAATAGTTCATCCCTTCAAGTCTTATATAAGAGCCTGATAATATATGGAAACTATATCATATCTACAAAATGAGAGGTAAATAGTTCGTCCCTTCAAGTGTTATAGAAGAACCTGATAATATATGGGAACTATATCATATCTACAAAATGAGAGGGAAATAGTTCATCCCTTCAAGTGTTATACACGAACCTGATAATATATGGGAACTATATCATATCTACAAAATGAGAGGGAAATAGTTCATCCCTTCAGATGTTATATAAGAACCTGATAATATATGGGAACTATATCATATCTACAAAATGAGAGGGAAATAGTTCATCCCTAAAAGTCTTATACACGAACCTGATAATATATGGGAACTATATCATATCTACAAATTGAGGGCCAAATAGTTTATCCCTTCAAGTGTTATTTAAGAACCCGATAATATATGGGAACTAATCATATCTACAAAATGAGAGGGCAAATAGTTTATCATTTCATGTGTTATATAAGAACCTGATAATATATGGGAACTTTATCATATCTACAAAATAAGAGGGAAATAGTTCATCCCTGCAAGTGTTATACAAGAACCTGATAATATGTGTATATATGAGAGGCACATAGTTCCTCCCTTCAAGTCTTATGTAAGAGCCTGATAATATATGGGAACTACATCAAATCTACAAAATGAGAGGCAAATAGTTCATCCCTTGAAGTTTTATATAAGGACCTGATAATATATGGGGACTATATCATATCTACAATGTGAGAGATAAATAAACAGTTCCTCCGTTATATAAGAACCTGATAATATGTGGGAACTATATCATATCTTCAAAATGAGAGCAAATAGTTCACCCCGTTAAGTGTTATATACGAACCTGATAATATATGGGAACTATATCATATCTAGAAAATGAGAGGCAAACAGTTTATCCCTTCAAGTGTTATATAAGAAACTGATAATATATGGGAACTATATCATATCTACACAATGAAAGGTGGATAGTTTATCCCTTCAAGTGTTATATAAGAACCTGATAATATATGGAAACTATATCATATCTACAAAATGAGAGGCAAATAGTTCATCCCTTCAAGTGTTATATAAGAACCCGATAATATATGGGAACTATTCATATCTACAAAATGAGAGGCAAATAGTTTATCATTTCATGTGTTATATAAGAACCTGATAATATATGGGAACTATATCATATCTACTAAATGAGAGGCAAATAGTTCACCCCGTCAAGTTTACCCCTTCTCTTTTTATGCAAGAACCTAATACTATATGGGGTCCAGATCATTTTTTTTCCACAACAAGAGAGATAAATTGTTAAATAGTTCATCCTTTCTTTTGGCATACAAGAACCTGATAAACTGTGGTAGCCAGATCATATTCTTCTTCAAAATGAGAGGCAAATAGTTCATCCCTTCTCTTGGTATACAAAATCGTGATACATTATGGAAGCCAGATGATTTTCATCTACAAAATGAGAGAAAAATAGTTCACCCCTTTTCTTGGTATACAATAAACTGATAATATATGGGAACCATATCATTTTCTTCTACAATATATGTGGTTGAAATCCTCCCAAATGCATTCGTCAAATGACTTTACAAAAGAATAATAACTGCACTAGAGATATTTCCCTTTCCAAATATATCGTCTCATGGATGGGGCAACAATTACATGAAGCATTGCGTACAGCCATTTCAGGCATGTCGTCACTTTTAGGGCGTTTACCTACCCCAGAAAGCATCCATTTTTAGCCACCCGATGCACGGGACTAACCCAATGTGCGCACAATATGTGCCCCATGTCATATTAGCCATGTCTCCTGTACTTATTGGCAGATTGTGTGTATGATCACCATAGATAGACGTTGGGGTAGCCCTTAGTTGATCAATCGTTGAGGGGCGGAATTACCAATGATAACACACGTGGTATTCATGGGTGCCAACTCCACACGAAAGTAGATTTCTGATACATTCGTGCACATTGAATTTCCTTCCCGAGCACTGTTTTTGTGCGTATTAATCATGCAGATCATTAGACTGGTAATATGTTTGTTAGCTGTTTCGGCCAATGAAGCAAGATGGGAGGACTGTTGTTCAATTCTCTGTGAGCTGTGTCAAAATCAAGTACACCAATGTCGTTGACAAGACAAATCATACCATATCTACGATAGTAACAAAGTTTAGTCTGTCATTTTGTAATAATTCATCCCATATTTACTTTATATTATAATGTTTTCATACAACAAGTATTACACGATAGACTGCTTTTATTTGCTGTATTACTGATAAAGTGGGTCTATTCACATGCATTACTGAATTTACATTTTACACATAAACGAATAAACAAGTTTATTTTATTTCACAAGTCAATATACATGTATTGTTTTAAAATTTCAATTTATGTTTATATGGGAACTCAACCAGGATAATTGTATATTTCAAAGTAAGATATATGGCCACAAAATTGGTCTCACATTTCAAAATCATATTCATCCGTAATAACTTTTTTTCTATATTTGTAAAACTTGACAGTTGATTTAGGTGCCTCCAAAATTTGAAGCTGTTGGCTCAATGGGAAAGATGAGTTCCCAAATGCCAGTTCGATGACTAAGTCCGGAAAACCCATGTATCGTGTGTATATATATATATATACATATATATATATATATATATATATATATATATATATATATATAGGAATAAAAGGATAACCCCCCCCCCACACCCACTTCAATTCCTGAAATCATCTTATGTGAATTACTACAAATGGTTCTTGTGGCAAGTGTTTAAAAACATTCAAAAACTTTGCAAAATTTAAATAATTTTCAATCAGTCAATATTATATTCTATGCAAATTAGTACTATCATAATTGATTCTAATTTTGAAATATTTTCAATTTCTTGTGCCTTTTTTTTTTTGCAAAAACTTTTGAAAAACCCACCTTAGTGTAACTGTCAGCATGAGCCCTTCTGGCAAGGGGTCCCTGTAGTTGTTTCTTGTTCGCCTGATTCTTGGTGAGATTCTGTCCAGTATATGCAGATACAAGGCAGGGTCCTTTCGCATAAAGTTCCTGTATGCAGCCGGGTCCTCCTCTTCCAATTCCACAACCAGGTTCTCATAAAAGCCATACTCTGGTCTACGCAACAACCAGGGTCGCACCCAATGTAGCCTCTCTGCCCTAGGCCTCGGTTCTTCCCTCTGTAACACATTCACCATTTGGATGGCATTTCTAAGCCCCTCTTGTTGTACATGCATAACAGCTTGTAGCAAACATCCAACTTGTATCACATCATTTGCCATTTTTCACCAAAAAATGTAGAAATCTCAAAAATATTTTGGGGGTATTCTGATGTATTCTCTTCAGCATCACATTCACAAATGAAATGTCATCGAGAGTTGGCGAAATATATATACTCAGGGACCCAGCGTCACCAAACTTGGTGCAAAGTGAGGGAAAAAGAAAAAAAAAATTTTTTTTTTGAAAAATAAACGTAGGATTGACGTAGTATGTACTTTGGAAACATACCCCAAACGGGTTAAACGTCAGCTAAACGTACATTGTACTTTGCAAACGTCTTAAAACTTGGGTAAAAGGTAGGGTAAACGTAAGATGAACGCCACAAACTTACACCTAACGTACATCGTGTGTCAACCGAACATGTGAAAACGTATGAAAAGTCTGAAGAAACGTAACACTTACTTTGCAAACATCACCCTAACGTTACCCAAACTTCATGAAATGCACAATCTGGACATAGAGAAACTTCAAGCGAACTTACATCTTACTTTTTGGACGTAGACAAGCGTAGGCTAAACCTACATCTAGCGTTAGCTTAACGTAGATACCTACGTTTCATCAAGTTTGAAATGAAACTTAGAGAAACGCCAGATTTTAAAAAAATAGGCCGATGAAATCGTCAAATGTGTACCCATACACGCAATTAGTAGAAAGCTGTATGAAGGAGGGCCACCACGGATGCTGACATAATGTACACCATACAGGGTATGGTTACATATAGAAATGGATAGGAGGAGTGTCTAATTTGATGGATAAAGGGTTAATATCTCCGGATCAAATTATCAGATTTACATAACAAACTATACAGCACAGCACATTAGTAACCTGAATAAATATATAAAGTAACATGACAATCGGATTGATATTTTTTGAGTTATCTCATGCCAAAGGGATTGGAGGAATTTTCAATTTGAAGGAAAAAGGGGGTTAATATCTCCGGATCAAATTATCAGATTTACACCAAAAACTATACAGCTCAGCAGATTTACACCAAAAACTATACAGCTCAGCACATCAGTAACCTGAACACAATTATAAAGTAACTTGACAATCCAAGCAATATTTTTCAAGTTATCGAATGCAAAAGGGATTGGAGGAATTTTCAATTTGAAGGATAAAGGGTTAATATCTCGGGATTAAATTAACAGATTTACACCAAAAACTATACAGCTCAGCACATCAGTAACCTGAACACAAATATAAAGTAACTTGACAATCCAAGCAATATTTTTCAAGTTATCGAATGCCAAAGGGATTGGAGGAATTTTCAATTTTAAGGATAAAGGGTTATTATCTCGAGATCAAATTATCCGATTTACACCAAAAACTATACAGCTCGGCACATCAGTAACCTGAACACAAATATAAAGTAACTTGACAATCCAAGCAATATTTTTCAAGTTATCGAAAGCCAAAGAAATGGATAGGGACACCGGATGGACAGACGGACGGACAAAGGATGGACGAACAACGGATGGTCACCCCGGATGCCGGCATTATGTGTACCATACATAGTATGGGTACACATAAAAACTATACAGCTCAGCACATCAGTAACCTGAACACAAATATAAAGTAACTTGACAATCCAAGCAATATTTTTCAAGTTATCGAATGCCAAAGGGATTGGAGGAATTTTCAATTTGTAGGATAAAGGGTTAATATCTCAGGATTAAATTATCAGATTTACACCAAAAACTATACAGCTTGGCACATCAGTAACCTGAACACAAATATAAAGTAACTTGATAATCCAAGTAATATTTTTCAAGTTATCGAATGCCAAAGGGATTGGAGAAATTTTCAATTTGAAGGATAAAGGGTTAATATCTCAGGATCAAATTATCCGATTTACACCAAAAACTATACAGCTTGGCACATCAGTAACCTGAACACAAATATAAAGTAACTTGACAATCCAAGCAATATTTTTTAAGTTATCGAATGACAAAGAAATGGATACGGACGCCGGATGGACGGACGGACAGAGAGAGGGACAGACGGACGGACAAAGGATGGACGAATGACGGATGGTCACCCCGGATGCCGGCATTATGTGTACCATACATAGTATGGGTACACATAAAAAAAAAAGATAATTCATGAAACGCCGACTAACGGCCAGCAGCGTCGTCGGTGGGAGCGCAGCTTAAGGAGTCATCCTACCAAGTTACAATGAAATCCCTCCATATTAAACATGACCTGCAGACTGTGCTAAAAGTTTTTGGGTTTCGGGCTTGGGCAGCCATCACGGTTGACGGATCATGCCCAAAAGGGGACGTTCTCAGCTTGGCATTATACAGAGGCATCCTACCAAGTTACAATGAAATCCCTTCATAAATACGACCTGTAGACCGTGCTATTGGTTTTCGGGTTTTGGGCTCGGGCAGCCATACAGGTTGCCCGATCGTGACCAAAAGGGGACGTTCTCATCTAGACATGACCCCAAACCTGCATATGAAATTTTGTGACGATCAGACAAGAACTGCGGGGTGTAGCCCGTGCTAAAGGAAAATGTGAACAGACTCATAGACTCACAGACCAACAGACTTTCGCACGCGTGATGGCAATAGCTTATCTTGACTATGTCAAGTTAAGCTAAAAACAAAAGTGTCAGCAAAAACCACGAATCACACAAGACACGCATCGAGTTAATTAGAATTTATTAAAGTTAACCACCGTTTCAAAACCAAAAAAAATGTGCAGGGGACAGTTCATCCATAAAAACGTCAAAACTGCTTACGGTTACGCTCTGTTCCACTGAAAAATTGGTTGCATTGAAATTCGCCCCGCAATTTGCATTGAAAGTTTTTCTTTGAAAACTTGTGATGGAAGGGGGTTAAATGTAATAAGGCTATGATAGAAATCACACATATTGGGATGGATAAGAATGGCAGGCCTTATAGCACCAGTCGTACGTGTCAATGTAAGATGGTTGGCCGAAATGGTCATTTTTCTGAACAGAGTATTATCACCCAGCCCAGCAGGTAAGGGAGACAACTGAAATATTTTGTCATTTACCTTAGAAATAAATTAACTCAAATTGTTAATGACGCTTAATTTACGAAGGATGTCAAAAACTTTTTTAACTACGCTTTTCAATTCAATTAGTTCATTCAGAAACCATGAATGACCCAGCTTCTTATGTGAACTTTTAATTTATTTTAAATACTTTAAATAATTTTTTTTTAAAATAATATACCTTCTATTACAGAGAACATTCTCACCATGGGTAATGCTCAATTTCAAATCCACTGCATTGAGGCAAATACAAAATCAACTGCATGGTCACCCCAGGCCAAGTCATCACTATTAGGGAAAGAGTTAGGGTATTCAGAAACCATGGATGACACAGTTTTTTTGTAGGGGAGGGGGAGGATTTTTAACCTACATGACCTAGTTTTGTGTGTGTATATATGTTTGTATAACTTTGATTTATTTCTTTCTCCACAATTGTGTCCTCTATGTACAATTATTTTGTCACGATGTCATATACGTTTTGTTTTTTTCTGACTTCTCCCTCATGTCCACTGACTTCTCCCTAAAGTCTCTGGAGGGAGAAGTCACTTCTCCCTAAAATCAACTTCCAGACTGACCCCTGATCTTGACTTTGTCAAGTTAAGCTAATGAGACAGAGTAAAGCATGCAAGTTACTTGTTCACATACTTGTTTACTTGCATGATCATCATACTGTATCAGTAGCAGGAAATGGTCATTCTTAACCCTTTACACAATGCGGGTAGCAGACGATATTTGCAAAATAAATTCATGAATTACTAAAAATTTCAATTTTTGTCTCAAAAACATAGCTTATGATGTTACAGAATTAAGTAAAGAGTCTAACTACGGAGCCCCATCAAACACAAAGTCCCATCAGCCTGTGGCGTTCTGCAATTCCTCACCTGATGATATCAGACACAGACTCCAGATTCTGGGTTCAGGTTGGTTACCTCACGAACTTGTCGTGTTCAGCACAACGAAGACCAGTATACCAGTTATCTACAATTTTTATTGACAAATAAACCTCAACTACCATTGTTATCTCTGGCATCAAGTAAAATTTACAATGTTCAAAGTTCATACCTAATAACAACAGTGGCGCCATCCATCTTACTTCTTGTAGGTAGGTAGGTACTTGCGCATCGGGAGCCCAGAGACAACTTCCCAAACGACCAGAAATCGGTGCTTATATCCGCTAGATTTTTAATGCCAAACCTCTTTAGGCAACTACCAGTCAGTGGAATAGTTAGGGAAAGCCCCCGTGATGTGACAGTCGCCATTGTTAGATACTTGTACTGCCATGCAAACTGTCGGCAATCTGCATGCAATCTATCAACAGGTTGTTCCACAAACATATTCCGCTGGGATTCTGTTAACCGACAGAATTGTGTTAGAATTTACAATTCTGCAACTTCAGCATTATGTAAATATCCATTTGTTCTGGGAGTGTGATTTATGGGTTGATGACAGCTATGACAGTTCCAATATTACCAATTCGGAGATTTCTGCCATGATATTTAACAAATAAAACTCGACTACCAGCGTTATCGCTGATCAGTTCTTCCACCGAGTGTAGGTCAGTCGGTGTGTAGGTCCGAGTATTTCTATACTCTGATTCTTAGTTTATCGGCTAATAGAAAACTTTTGCTTCTGTAATTTTCATGGAAGAGCTATAGCTCTTCTTTCGAGCTTGATTAACCCCTGGAAGCCCACTTCACAACATTGACCCCTCATTGAAACAAACTCAACCAGCTCGTTTCAATGAGGAGTCATAAGCTATGTTTTTTCAGACAAAAATTGAAAACATAATAAATTTGAATGGAAATTTTCGTATAATGGCCTAGTCGGTTTTGTTTGTTACGTTGGATAAAGGGTTCATGCTGTAAATCAACGGTATAGCAATTATGCAGATATCTATTTGGACAAGTGATTAATTGGTTAACCAAGGTTAATCCACGTGATTTATTGATCAAGAAAATCCCTTTACCATTTCAGCTCTACAAAGTAACTATTAAAGATTCATTAATAATACAGTATGGATCACATTTGGTGAAAAAACTGAGTGGAGACGAAGAAATGTTTAACTCTTATTCGCTCTAAAATGAGACAAATGGGTCAGTGGCGTATTTGTCTAAGAAAGAAAGTGGGAAAAGTTGCTTTCTTATCACGCTTTATAAAGTTCAGTGTTATTGAAGATGCTGTAAAAGAAAATGCTGGCTTTGACAAAATTGTACACACTTATGATACACCATCACCAGTTGTGAAAGCTGGTCAAATTTGGAAAAGATAGCAGAAATTAAATTAAGCAAGTGTTTGGAACTTGGAGATACATCATGTTAAAAATTTCTTTGTTTACGAGATAACTTGCATTTAAATAGGTATATTGAGTTCAATTATTTTTGGTTTGCTGTTTTATATTGACCCTTTACCTAACATGAAAAGCAGACGACACTTCCAGAAGCAATTCTTGAATAACTAATTTTATGTCTCAGAAACATAGGTTATAACACCTCGATGAGCTCGTTCCAAAGAGGGGTCATAACCTATTTTTTTTGCGACAAAAAATGAAAAAAATAATGAAAATTAATTGGCGATTTTGGTGGATAGCGCTGTTCAGTTTTGGCTGTGACTTTGGATAAAAGGTTAAGGACGTCTTGGATAAGGTCGATACACAGCTTACAAAAAGCTTACAAAAAGACAAAACAAATGTCCTCAGTTTTATCCAGGTATACTAAAACAGCAAATAATTATGATGTTTTGTGAAGTATAGCTTTTTATCAAATGAAATGTTTTACTTCAGATAATTCAAAATCATCAGCAATTATTATACAGTGGAGACCACTTAATTGGATATCTCTTAACTGAATAACCCTGTTAATTGAATATTATTTTCTAACACAAAACCATTTACCATACCTCCAGTACAAATTTCACCTGTTAATTGAATATAGGCTTTTGAGTCAACTCCTGTTAATAAAAAATCTTGTAACCTGTCAAGAAATTACCCTGACTCTCCCCAGTTTTCCTTTGTTTATCTGCCTATTTGGCCTCGGTACATCCAGTACAGGCATTTAATCTATTATATCTTGTTTGATGGAGCTCTGTCAAAATATAGAACCTTAGTTAGCGTGCTCACATACCCCACGAGCCCCCCGCTCTAATCATTTTTTAAAAATAAACATTGATTCTAGGAAAACTGCAGAAAACAGTGTTCTGTAGTTTCGACGGTATTGAAAGAATTCAAGCAAAATTAATTTTAATTGAAATATGGAGCCATGTTAAGATTTAATGATACCAACCTTTTTAAATCCAATTTGATCTTTCCAACACACATTGTAAATAATGTAAGGTCACACTAGGTCTTTGCTGATAAAATTACTTTAGTGTATGCTTGTTTATAAAAAAGGTGTCAGATTTAAAATTGCTATCCCAAATAACAGTGTTTATACACAAAAAGTGAAATAGATTATTGTTTTACTTCATGAACAAATTCGAAGTCGCTTCATATTCTAATCCTGACTTGAATAACTGCATGCTGGGAATATGGAACCGGGATTATTCTTGTGTCACAAGCTATGTCTTTTTTTATGTACACATGGTCAATACAGGAGCCAGAAATGTAAGTCGGTGAGCAAATAACTTGGCTTTAACACTTTGGAGACAATGTTTTTACTAATACGTTGCTTGGTTCTTTCAAAGTATTGACATTTAAGTCACCAACAATTACAGTAGGAGGTCTATCTAATTTATCCATAACTTGAACTAAGTTTTTCAGCCAAGCAGAACGAAATGCGAACTTCATCTGTAAGTCATTGTGGTAGATTCACATACTAAAATGGCCGTAATTTACATAATAACTGGAAGCGTGTAGAAAAAAAAGTCCGGAAAACTGTAATTTTTAGAAAAAAATGACCCGGAAATCTGTTTCTTGTATTTTTCAGAGTCCAGGGCCCGTAATTTCCGCAAAAATCAGACGAGCAGAACGAAACGCAAACTTGATCTGTAAGTCATTGTGGTAGACTCACATACTAAAATGGCCGTAATTTCGATAATATCTGAAAGTGTGTAGAAAAAGTCAGGAAAACTGTAATTTTGATGAACTTTTCAAAGTCGAAGGGCCACAATTTCGGTAAAAATCAGTGGAGCAGAACGAAATGCAAACTTGATCTGTAGGCCACCATGTTAGACAAAAATACCAAAAATCAGCTCAATATCTGGAAGCATGTAGAGAAAAAGCCTGGAAAACTGTAATTTTGATGAACTTTTCAAAGTCTATGGAGCCGTAATTTTGGTAAAAATCAGTGGAGCGGAACAAAACCCAAACTTGTTCTGTAGGCCACCATGTTAGACTAACATACCAAAAATCAGCTCAATATCTGGAAGCGTGTAGGAAAAAAGTTCGCAAAACTGTAATTTTGATGAACTTTTCAAAGTTCAAGGACCGTAATTTCGGTAAAAATCAGTGGAGCGGAACAAAATGCAAATTTGATCTGTAGGCCACCATGTCAGACTAACATACCAAAAATCAGCTCAATATCTGGATGCGTGTAGAAAAAAAAGTCCGGAAAACTGTAATTTTGATGCATTTTTCAGAGTCCAAGGGCCATAATTTCGGTAGAAATCAGTGGAGCGGAACAAAACCCAAACTTGTTCTGTAGGCCACCATGTTAGACTAACATACCAAAAATCAGCTCAATATCTGGAAGCGTGTAGAAAAAAAGTCCGGAAAACTGTAATTTTGATGAATTTTTCAAAGTTGAAGGGCCGTAATTTCGGTAAAAATCAGTGGAGCGGAACAAAATGCAAACTTGATCTGTAGGCCACCATGTCAGACTAACATACCAAAAATCAGCTCAATATCTGGAAGCGTGTAGAAAAAAAGTCCGGAAAACAAGTAGGACTGACGGACTGACAGACTGACGGACTGACAGACTGACGGACCAGCCAAAAACATTATACCCCCGCAACTTCGTTGCGTGGGGTATAACAAGATATAATAGAATAAATGCTAAGTTTACCTCTAGAATGCAGGAAAGTGACACAATCCCTGTTAATTGGATACTCCTGTTAACTGAATAATTTTGATTGCCAAAGTGACTATGCAATTAGCAGGGTTCCACTGTACCACTATTGCGGGTGTTCCTAGCACGTTAACAATGTTTTACCGGGCGTTGAAATCTCATAAGGCTGAACAAGAATAATTCACATGACGTGTCGGCCATTATTGACTATAACAGGCCGAGAAGTCAATAACAGCCTGACACGTCTAAATACAGACAATGATGTCAAATCTCGCAGCCAATCAATAATATTTTTTCCCAGATTTTCATTTGGATCGAAATTCAATTTGGATTTTTAAATTGTAAACACATTTGTTTCAACTGTTTCCCTTTGTGTCACGGATAGATAATGTATCAAATATAGGAAGCGATACGCACAAAGTAAGTAATGACATCTTTGATGAATAAATTCTTTGCCAAATGTTCGCATTTCGATGATATATTTCATCATCTAACTTTCCAAATTTTGCTTTAGACTGATCAGACGTTCAGGCTTGAAAATAAGCTGACATTTGCAAAATGAGGTGCCCTGAGGGTGAATTTGATGATGCTATCACATACAGTGGGCCAATTTATCCTCTGGGTACCTCTTTCTATTTATTCTTAAGATTCTCATTCAGATTGAGGCTTACAGGGTTTAAATGTAGTGATGCTATAGCAGGGTAGCATCACTAAATTCACCCTCTGGGGACCTCATTTTGCAGATGTCAGTTGTTTGTCAACATATCAGACGATAGTATCGCCATATTTTTTTCAATTCGAAAACGTCACAAACTTCATTTATTTATATTATTTCACATACAATTTAAAAGCAATGTACCCGCTGTACAAAATGGCAATAATAGAAATATGACATTGTCGGGCATTGAACGTTATCAATGGCCCCACAGAAATGGTTAACCCTTTACCCGACGAATCGGCCGCACCCACCCACGTAATATGAAAATTCAACAGTTGGAAAAAATATTATATTTAAAAAAATTTCAACAAAACCATATCATG
Source organism: Pictodentalium vernedei (assembly GCA_031216915.1). NCBI lineage: Eukaryota > Metazoa > Mollusca > Scaphopoda > Dentaliida > Dentaliidae > Pictodentalium > Pictodentalium vernedei. Next base: position 179,606,073 of record CM062296.1, read on the forward strand.
TGATCCCCGTTGGAACGAGCTCATCGAGCTTGTTCCAACAAGGGGTCACATTATATGGTTTTGTTGACATTTTTTTAAAAATTTAAAAAAATGATATTTGAAATAATAAATTGTGATTTCGTCTGCGTTGGGTAAAGGGTTAACAGCCCTTGAGCTTATTAGCGGGCCTCGACTTCGTCTCAGGCTGCTAATAAACGCTTGGGCTGTTAACCATTTCTGTTGAGCCATTAATACACTGTAATGCCCTTCAAAGTCATGTTATTGTTATATTATCATCCAAACAATTTCTGGATCAAAAGTGGGATGTGACTTTTAAAGAGTATGAATGCTATTTTAGTGGAAAGAAGCAGGTAAAAATTTGTTGGGATATTGACAGAAACCACTATGATATAAATGGAATTAGAAACATGCCAAAACCTTCAAAAGAAACAATTATTATATTCCTCAGTTCGTTTTGCATTGAATTTAATGTTGATTTAAAAGTGATAATGTCACGAGTGAATTATGTCACTTCAATAGTAACTTTGGAACGACTGATGTATATAAGACACGTCCCCACCAATTTGTTGATGTTTTGTTTTCCAGTTTCACATCAGTTAATATTATAAAATGAATTTTCCTTCTGAATATTTTTAAAAATCCTTTCTTTCCTCTATGAACAGGTTCGTTAGCACAGTTGACAAAATCCAAATAGAAATGTTTTATCTTATGGCTGAATGCCATTCCCCAAATGCGACTGGAACACCACATAAAATAGTAAAATATCGAACGAAAGTCACAAAAATAAAACTGGGCCATTTCCAATCGAAGATTTGACACAGAAAGTGATGTATTCATACGCACTAATTTCAGAAGTATTTCAGAGTTGCATTTGCGAATATTTTGTGTTGAATTATTTTTAATGAAAGACATTTTGGTCTAAAATGTCATTTACTAAAGAGAGTGACCCATTCTTACGGCAAGTTACGGTATATAATTCACCTCGAGACAGGACTATTTCGTATTTCCTTCCTAATTTTAGAGGTTGTTTTACTGTCAAAAACAGGAAAACTGCTTTGTGTGCGCTGGCCCAGCAATTGATTGTTGATGGGTTAAAAATTCATGTTTATAGTGTTAACTGGCATGAAAATGTTTGTATGGACTGAGGGTTCTACAGTTAGAATAAGGTCATACTAAGATCAGGACACTGATTAGAGATTGTAGTTTTCTCATTTAATTTAAAACACATTGCTCAATGCTGTCAACAACTGGCCAAGAGGGTCTAGTCTGGATTCGAGAATCATATGTTCTCAACTTCACATATTTTTCAGTTCCCATGGACATCAGCAGGATTTGTGTGAATGCTCTTACAGTTAAATGCAATATGTAATATTGCTGTTTTTATTCAGAATTTGTTGGAGAAAGTCGGGGTACCAGGGTCCCACAATTGATTCATTACTCTTCTCGGTTTTTCACTGTCTGTCTTATTCGCGGCGAGTGTCGTTTCATTCTACCTTTAATATATTCTGTTTTTCATGTTCGTTTTACTGGCTTATTCTGTCGCATTTTCGTCTTTTATTCAATGTGTTTATTTTCAGCTTTTATCAGGGACTCCATCAGTGTACATCAGTGAGCTTTCCCATCCATGGAGTCAGCTGCATCACATTTGGGGACATCAGGGATCCATGCACCCCTTTTGGGATGGGTCTTGGTCCCTTGCCATTGGCAATGAGTCTGGGTCCCTTGCCATGGGAAACGTTTATCGTTATTTGGTCCAAATTGGGAACTTACATCTACTCTGTTTTAGGATATAATTATTGGAATGGTAATTGTCATTATTGTGGGTAATTTTCTGGAATACTGGCTACTTAACCTTTTTCTTATGCAACTATATATTGGACAATCTCTGGTAGAAGATGTGGGGTTTTAATTGTCGCACCTGGGAATTTGGGGGTTGGAAATTGGGAACACCGGTGGTCCGATGACTTGGGATTGGAATCTTAAAACGGCTATGCATATGGCCGAAGGAACCATGTCCTATAGCACTCGTGGCTGGCATCGTGTCATCGGTTTGGCTCAGACTGTCACCACTACCCTAGCCTCCCGCATGCAGGTACGCACTCGCAAACACTTGTATACACTCGTATACACTCGTAAACACTCGCATACTCGGTATACACTCGTAAACACTCGTATACACTCGCTCGTCTTTTGGGGGTGGTAGTATATAGTGGTGGCAGAGAGACGCACGGTGACCAGGTTTCTCGTCTATGCATATGGCCGAGGGGCGCATGTTGTCCTAAAGCACTCGTGGCTGGCATCGTGTCACCGTGTTCGGCTCAGACTGTCGCCACACGCTACACCCCTCTCTCGTCATTTCCCAGGGATGAGGTTTTTCACCTCATCAGCTCTTTTGAGCTTACCATTTGCCTGCCCCTTTTACATTCTATTTTCCTGTATTCGCAGGTACATGCATGGTCTTCCAGACCATTTTCTGTTCCATTGTGGCCTTGCATCTCTTTGCCATTAGTAATTGAGCTGAATATTGCATTACTTTGGCCTTTATTTGAGGTTTTCCTCCAAAATTTCTGTGTTTTCAGTATTCTTCACTGATTTCCTTGTCTTGCAACCTCCTCCCTGCTTGCGTGCTCGTTATTCACTTGTGGTGGGGACGTGGTATCTGATGGTAGCAGTGGGTCTTGTGGTTACCCTGCTCCCCAATATGTCTCAGGGAGGGGGGAACGCGTGCTGTCTCCTAGCACTCTTGGTAGATATGTGTCCTCGTTGTGACCCAGTTCACTGCCACAGTGCCACATCCCCATTTCATATTTTGCATATCTCAGCTTTCATTCCACTTACAGAGGTCACCATACCATATAATCATACGCATATAATAATATATCATTCAAATGCATTTACACGTTTTACACATTCATTTACCACACTTTTACTTTCTATGCTCACTCAGTCGCATTTCATTTTCACCCTGGCTCCTTCATTCTCTCACTCCTGTACCCCTGAGGTCGGCAGGCACAGGGAGATGCTCTCATGGGTTCCAGTATAGCAGTTCTCCATGCTGTCATTGCTAGGTCTTTCACTCCTTTTCACAGCTTCATATTTTTGCAACGCCTGGTAAATCCGCTCTTGTATACGATTCATGGTTACTTAGTGTTGGTGGTAGCCATTGCATACCACCACAAGCGTACTTGTCCTCATGTTGACAATGGTAGCATGGAGGTTTCACGTGCCCACTCGTTTTTCGCCTTCATTTCTCCTACACATGCTCAGCAGCTTTCTATTCTTTACAGTATACATCCCCGGTCAACGTCTGCACAACCATCCGATCATCACAGGCCAACAGCTGGAAGATTTCCCATTCCTAGATGACTGCCAGTGCCAGTTTCGTCTATCAGGACAAACCATCAGTAGGATCAGCCAGTCTTCCTACAGACTGCCGGCTTGTTTACCATCAGACTTTAGGCGTATGGGTTGTGTGTGTGAGGGGTAGCAGAGCAGGGTGGATGCAATGGCACCCCTTGCCTGCCTTCGAAGATATGTCTTGTTCAATTTTGTTCCATTGTTCTTCATTTTTTTTTGTGAGTGCCGTTGCAGCACCCAGTGTATATTAAGGTCTTGGCAACACTACAGTCCGGTTCCAGAGATGCAATCTTTCGACAAATGTGCTGTAGTGACCAGGTAGATGTCCATATTTCTCATATGGGTCGTTCAGGTTGTTCACAGTGGTTGTGGGGGGGGGGGGGGGGGATTTGCAAAGGCAGTCACTCCACATTCCTGATATATCTTCTTCCCTTCTGTTCCTCCTTCTCTTTTACTTTTGTGTGTGCAGTACTAGTATCAGCACCCAGGCCCCAGTGCCCTTGGGTAGAGATATATTTATGGTGTTAGACCCTATAAATGTGGGGTGGGAGTTGCTGCAGGGTGGTTGCAACGGCACCCCTTGCCTGCCTTCAAGATACGTTTTGTTCACTTTTGTTACCTTGTTCTTAGTTCTTTTTGTGAGTGCGGTTGCAGCACCCAGCATATATTCAGTTTTTGGTATCACTACAATCCGGGTCCACATGCTGGTGGAGGGGGATATTCGTCCTTGCGGCAAATTCGGTCTTGTGCTCACATCGATGTACGTATTTCTCAGATGGGTCGTTCAGACTGTTCACAGTGGTTGGGGAAGGGGTGATTTGCAAAGGCAGTCCCTGCAAATTCATGAAACACAGACAATTAAATTACCCCAATTTCAAGGCGTTAAAAGCTGTACCCAAAATAGGAACATGCTCAAATATTACTCTTGATTTGTTTCAGTTGACGTTATTTTTAAATTTTTCACCTCCTAGAGTCCGTTCCTTTCTTTTTTATGCTGTGTACCATTACGTTCCGCATTAAAAATCAGCCATATCCCCTGAATATGGAATTTTCTGTAATTTGGGCACAATTCAAGTCCTAAAAACATGTGCCCAAAATACAGCAATCTGATGGCCCGATGATACATCTTGTTCCCTTCTGGCCCTTATTCTCTTCCTTTTGTGCGTGCAGTCACAGTGCCCAGGCCCCGCTGCCCTAGGGTTGGGAATATTTCTAGTAGTAGACTTTGGAAATGGGGGGTGCGGGTTGCAAAAGCACCCCACCCCACCCACCATGGTACGTGTCTTATTGGATTTTGTTTAATTTTGTGAGTCCGATAGCAGTGCCCCGTGTATACTTAGGACTGCCATGTGGACGATTGTGGTTCCCCTACAGGTGAGGTATGCTGTTTGGGGGTTGCAAAGGCACCCTCAATGTCACGCTGTGCCCCTTAACCATTTGTGATATGTTTAATTCACTTTTGATACATCATTTTTATTTGATACACTATTCTTCGTTACTTTACTTTTGTGAGTGCTGTTGCACCACCCAGGGTATATATACATGTAGTCATTCCCCTTCCCGGGTTTACATTCCGGATTTCACACATTCAATTCATGGCTTTATTCTGGGGCTGCAAAGCACCCCATCTGTCCTTCCAACTTTTGGTCTCCGCCTCATCCAGGATGCCATCTTCCATCTCCATGATTCTCTTATCCATATTACATGCAGTGCAGTAGACAGTGAATGCCCTTTGCCCTGTTGTGCCAGTTCAACACCACCTTGTCCCTGGGGACAGGGTGCTATCCATTGCTAGCACCATGTTATCCCCCAGACTGCAACATCACCCCTCAATTATGCACGGCTCGATTTCACCAGTGTCGGGTGGGGAATGTCTGACATAGGCTATGTCAGACTTTGTGGCGTTTATTCTCCCACCTCTGCCACTGGTAGCAGGGTCATGATCGATTTGTTTTCGGATAATTATAAACACATATCTTAATTATTATGTAATCAACAATTCTGTAAACAAAATAATCAAATTATGTAATTCTCATATCTGATACGTTGAATAAATGGCCAGTATCTGGCCCATTTCTGGAAATAGTTCTTCTGCTGTTTGTCAAGATCATTCCAAGGATCCATGATGAATGCTTTAACAGATTATAGGACAGGGATGGAACTCAGTCTAAGGGAGGGAGCATGCACATTGGGCAAGTTCAAACTTCTCGCTTCTTCTTGCTCAATTGGTGGAGCAGCCGACACAAAGGTTGTTTTACTGTCAAAAACAGGAAAACTGCTTTGTGTGCGCTGGCCCAGCAACTCATTGTTGATGGGTTAAAAATTCATGTTTATAGTGTTAACTGGCATGAAAATGTTTGTATGGACTGAGGGTTCTACAGTTAGAATAAGGTCATACTAAGGTCAGGACATTGATTGGAGATTGTAGTTTTCTCATTTAATTTAAAACACAAGGCTCAATGCTGTCAACAACTGGCCAAGAGAGTCTAGCCTGGATTTGAGAATCATTTGTTCTCAACTTCACATATTTTTCAGTACCCTTGGACATCAGCAGGATTTGTGTGAATGCTCTTACAGTTAAATGCAATATGTAATATTGCTGTTTTTTCCCCACCCAAACATCTTGCGATCCCAACCCATTCATTGTCTGCTGTTCTGCATTGGGGCGTTTATTCTCCCACCTCTGCCACTGGTAGCAGGGTCATGATCGATTTGTTTTCGGACAATTATAAACACATATCTTAATTATTATGTAATCAACAATTCTGTAAACAAAATAATCAAATTATGTAATTCTCATATCTATGATACGTTGAAGAAATGGCCAGTATCTGGCCCATTTCTGGAAATAGTTCTTCTGCTGTTTGTCAAGATCATTCCAAGGATCCATGATGAATGCTTTAACAGATTATAGGACAGGGAGCATGCACGTTGGGCAAGTTCAAACTTCTCGCTTCTTCTTGCTCAATTGGTGGAACAGCCGACACAAAAATGTTTCCGTGTTTACACTAAATTGGATTATATCTGACAATAGTTTGGGTTGAATTATTATAGTAAAAGACCTCTTTATTCCAAATGTCATGCAATCAACAGAGTAATCAATTTGTTTTGAGCGTTACGGTAATTAATTCATCTCGAGACGGGACTGTTTCGTAAATCACTCGGGCTATGCCCTCGTGATTTACTCGCATCCCGTCTCTCGATGAATGGCATGGCATGATTAAAAAACGATGTGTGCCAGGATTTTTCAAGTAGGAGTGGGGATGTGGGTAGGTGGGCGCACAGACAATATTTAAAGAGGGGGGTGGGAGGCACAAAGCCACAATATGGACTATGTTGTTTGCCAAGTGTTCTGTAGGCCTTGAAGGTACACGTATAAGCTTAAGTACTAGCATGGAGGACTTATCCCTTCTATATGATAGAGAAGAAAATATTTAAAAATCCTTTTTGTTCAGGCCGAATGGGGTTGGCATGCGTAGCTTGTATATCCATTGGATTTCTTCTGTTTTTTCTCCTGGCCTCAGAATGGTCGCTTTCAGGGTCTGTGCGGAGCACATAGATGATGCGAAATTGGACATCGGTGATCGAGTGGTTAGTGTCGTTGAAGTGTATAGCGACAGGTGTCTGTCGGCTGTGTTTTATGTCAGCGAGATGTTCACGTAGGCGTATGCCGAACTGTCTTTTTGTTTCGCCTACATATTGTTTTTTGCAGTGTCGGCAGTTAATTAGATAAATGCAGTTGCAGGTCATGCAGTTAACATGGAATGGTCCTTTATAACGTCTCTTTGTGGTGGAACTGGGGAACCAAGGGTGTTTGGGTAGTTTGGTGCAGATGGTGCAAAAATCCCGGACACATGGGGTATATGGATTGCGTATGATGAAGCCACTGTTTTAAATTGGTTTGGGCAGTTTCGCTCTGGTGAGTGTGTTGACAAGTGACTGACTCCGTCGTCTTGCAAGCAATGGTCTGTCGCTGAATATGGCACAGCCTGCTGCTGTGCTCTGTAGGATTGGCCATAGTTTGGTGACGAACTTGAAGATTTCTGTGCTTTCCGGGTGTGGTTAACTACTAAAGGAGTGATGCTGGTTTGTGTTGTGTTTTTGCTTTGCCAGAGGAGAGTGTCTCGATCCATATTATTGGCTTTAGTGAGGGCTTTTTGTAGTGTTTGTTCTTTGTAGCCCCGATTTCTGAAGTGTTGTAGCATCTTTCGGGCGTGGCAGTTGTAGTCGTTTGTGTCACTACAAATCCGTTTAACCTAGAGTAACTGACTGTATGGTATTCCGTTGATTTGGCTTGTGGGGTGGCACGAGTCTGCCCGGAGGTAGGCGTGGGTGTCAGTTGGTTTGGTGTGGAGGTCAGTTCTGATAGTGTTGTCGTGTTTGATGACCCTAACATCTAGGAATGTGACAGATTCCTTGGAGTATTCATGCGTAAATTTGATAGTTGGGTGTGCTTGATTGATGTAATCTATGAATTGGATGAGGGACGTTTATTTGGCCTAGGGATATATCGTCCGACCCAAACGTTTGGAAAAAAAAAAATCATTACTCAAGAATTGTTTCTGGAATGATTTGGCGTAACTGAGCAGACACTGTAAAACGACTTTAGAACTTTTCTAGTAGGGGCACATGGAAAATTTTGGAGGCACATGCTCTACTTAACCCCCACCACCCCCCCCCCCCCCCCCCCCACCCTCAACCGTCCTCCCGTGGCTATGCCATTTT